>JALBCR010002932.1:90000-146824 GCA_030710515.1 Abscondita cerata
TTTCGTTAAAGTATAAATAACGCTTTTATTTAAGAATCCAAGATTTTGAGATAATTTAACATACAGAATAAAAATTTAAAGAATCTCTTTTTATGTTCAATATAAAATTTATTTTATTTAACACTAAAATGCAATTACCGCAATTTGTACCATCTTTAATAAAATTTTTAATAATGGACAAGTGTCCAATCACTGGAAACTTATCCACAAAAAAGTAGTCAAAATACAGGAATCACGCTGTTAAATATCGGTTTAAATTTATTTGCTGCAATTTTCAAAAAAAAAACTAGAAAACGAAATCAAAATCGCAGAAGAACAACAAGGTTTTATAAAAAAGCAACGAACCGAATCTTCATAGTGAGACAGATCATAGAGAAATCAATAGAATATAACCACCCTAACTTCTTCTGCTTTATTTATCTTACGAAGGTTTTCGACCGCGTTAGGAAGTAGGATATTCTAAACATACTAACAATGAGAACATCTCTATGTAATTCATAGAAGTAATAGAAGATATAGGGCGGTAAATAAAACGGACAAAAGAATTTCGAAAAACTAAAATTATCAACGTAAAATAGACGTTTCAGAGAGAATATTTTTAAAGACAAAAATGCGGACCATTAAATGATTTTCCTAAAAAATATGAAAATTTCAAAATTCACGCACTATGAGATTAAAGTTATACTTTCCACCTACCTTTGCGCACTTTAGGAAGAAAATAGGTATTGTTTTTAACGAAAGAAATTGTAATAACTGTATACTCCCACAGATGTTCCCTTTCCACCCTGTCAAACGCCGACTATACGTCTATAAATATTGTCCACATTTTACTTCCCTTCCGTTTAATGTACTTATTTATCAGTGTGTAAATATTGTCAATCGCACATTTCTCCTTCCTAAAACCGGTTTACCAATCCGGTAGTAACTCTTTCCCCCCTATTTCTTCTACTAATTTCTTTCTTAAAGTTTCTTCATATACCTTATACCCTACGTTCAACTTTTGCCTTTGTTTTGTTCCTACCCTTATATACCGGACACATCATTGCCTGCATCGATTGTTTTGAAAATCCTTCCCGTTTCCATATCCTTTCCATTATCTCTCTCAACATCTCTTTCATTTTTTCCTTTGTATACTTATACTACTCTCCCTGTGCTCCGTCCGTGCCTCCTACCCTTCCTTTTTTATTCTTTCCAATCGTTTCCTTCTTTTCCTTTATTCCTATTTCTCCTTTTTTCTATCTCCGTTCATTTCTTTCACCCTCCACCGCCATCTATTTTCTATTCCGCCCAGTAGTTTCTTGCAATGTTCCTCTAATTTTTTCGCTTCTATTCTTATGTATGACCCTTTTTTTTTTGTATTCTTCTTATTAACTCTCATACTTGTCATTAATTTTTGACTTTCTCAATATTTTTTTCTAGTTTTATTCTGTATTTTACCTTTCTTTTATTATAAACTGTCTTGAGGTTCACCTTTAACTTTATCTCTATTTGCCGTCAATTCTAGTGGTTGGTGATCTGACTCCCTTCCCTCTCCTATCTTAAACCTCTGTATGTCCTCCAATCATTTTACATTTGTCACTACGTAATCAATCACCAACTTCCATCTACCCCCTTATAAACGTGTTTTTCCCCTTCCTTGTTACTATATATTACTGTCCATTCTCTTTTCGTAATAGTTTGATTAATTTTTTTTCTTGTCCATTTATTTTATTATCTTTTGTATTTCTCTTTTTTGTTTCCTGTTTATCATCATTTCTCCTTCCTCTCGTATTCTTGCATTAACATTGTGTGTTTATAATAATTAATTTTTATTTAAGGAAGTACTTCAGGAGGTGCTAAATTTATTATAATGTGCTATGTCAACTCTTGCTTTATATGGATGGTTACTTGCAATAAAGTCGATAATTTCACTAAAGTAAGTTACAATAACAGTTTCAGAGAAAGAATTTACACTTCTACTTTATCTTCAATCCATAAATTGTTAGCAATGATGGTCCTAAATAAAGACTCTTTAAAATGCTTTAAGTTTATAAAAGGACTGCTAACCTGGTGTTATATTTTTATTATTTAGTTTATATTTATAATGTTACAAAAAATTTATTAATTTTTTTAGGTTTAAAACACCAAAAAAAATATTATAATATCATCAACCAGAAAATCTCATTTCATTTTTTAAACGTCAATTCATCAATACCCTCAAAATATAAAATCATTCTCAAAAGTATTTTATGAACAATTGTAAACCATTAGCCTTTAAAGAGATAAATTTGTTTAAAATCTGTAAAAAAACCTTTTTGTCACTGTATTTCTTTTAATAAAATAACTAAATAAAACTAAATAAATATCATAGTATCAGTAATAACGATGAACTTCGACTTACTAATTAATTTTAGTAAACAACACATTAAATTATTAAGTCAAAAAACTAAAATAAATTTTTTATTTGTTGGTTACAATAAACTATTAATTTGTGTTTTTAAATGATTGTAAAAAACTCTCGTTTTATAAATAATGGTAAAATCCTTAAAAACTTATTGAAACGCAACATTAGAAACTTAGAAAAGAAATTAAAACACAAAAGTACCAAAGAAATAATGTCTAGAAAAAAACTTATTTCATGATTAAAATTTGCTACTGAACAGTTTACGTAAGATGAAAATTTTCAGGAATTCAGATCTAGGACAATTTGCAGAATAGGGTCTGCTATACAAATAAAAACAAAAGCCTTGCATGGCTCTATCAGTAACATAAAACTTACGTCATTGTATTACACTGAACGTAAAGATTAACTACACCATTAAAACTTGCCGAAAAGAAAACACATTAACTAAAAAGATCTGTTACTAATCAAATACTAAAATCTAATTTTATACTATGTTATGTATATATTATATTGATTAAAAGAAATGTTTGTTATCTACATTGGAATTTACTACTCAACAATCGTTACTAGCCCTCTAATCGAATAAACTTAATTAGCAAAGTACCGTCGATATGGAAATGCAATCATTAAGGATGCATTTAATACGGTCAACCCTTGATCAAATATTTGATTTAACAAATTGTGTGACAATCTTCTTTTATTAGAACTTTAACCTGTCATGACCCCCGGCGATAAACTATCTAGAACTTTATTAATTTCTACAGGGCCATTTTGTGAAGTAATGAAAACGAGTAATTCAACCATTTTCATGCGAAAAGCTTTGCATACGATCCTTTTTGTAATATCTCTCTCTATTATGTTCATAGTGGCATGCGACTCACATATTTAAGATTATAAATAATAGAGAGTTTTGGCGTATGCTCATAGGAATTAGTTAGTCACGTTATGTAATACAAAATTTTTATTGTGTTCAGATCCATTGTACCGTTATTATCAAAGGGCTGTTGGTAAACTGGGGCTGCATTTGATAAATGGTTTCTGTGGAAGAAGCATGCGGTGAAGGATATTTAAGAAAAACAAATGGTACATAGAAACGAGGATGCTCGTAATGCAGATGATTGAAATATTACATAAATATTTTCCACCATCGATTTCCTCGTTTGAATGGAGTGCAAAAAACGCGAAATTAATTAAACTTATCGTTTATTTAATCCACGTCAGTTTGACAGTTTATAGTGTTTTTACCACTAAATACAAACTCATTATTCTAATTAAAGTGCGTTTACGAACGTATGTAACAATTATATTTACCTACACGAATGCGTTTTAAACACGAAATGTTAAAACCGAGGTTAAAACCATTAAATTTTGGGCCACTGTGCAAAATTTTGTTTAAAATTAGAAAGTCAATTAAGTTAATAATTATGTTTACACGTAAAAACGTAATAAAATTAATTGTAGTGTGGAATTATCATTTCAAGGGGTTACACGTTAAAACGACTTTATATTGTGAAGTATCATTCTATTTATTATTTGAAATGGTTTACTTTGTCCACTGTAACACATTTATTATAAATTCCCAATAGAGTAGTAGAAAAATATACGCAGGGTATTTATGCTGAAGAAGTGTATTGTGGTCTACTTTTTAATACCGTATTTAGATGTTTCGATTAGAACTCCGGTCTTGTGTACTATTATAGCTCACTTAAATAATATGTCAAGAAAGTGGAAATGAAAACTCATAGAAAAGTTTTGGGTTGCAAATTTTGATTTATGAAACGTATTACATATGAATTAATATGGTTTGAATGCATATTTATAGTTTTGCTGTTCTGCTGTGTATAAAAATATACTTGTAAAACTGTATATAATGCATTTGTCAAGATGCAGTTTAAATACATCTAAATAATAGCCACTCATTTATTTAGAGTTGAAAGGGATCGCTTATCGCGCCGATTTACAAATTCGCTCGAGGGCTTAATCCTTTTAGGTAGCAATAAATACAACGTTTTATATCTAACCCGGCCACAACTTCAATAAGAATTTATATACTTTTATAATCTTATGCTACGTATATGCATACTGTGCTTGTTATCGCAGTGACTTATTCAAATTTATACTATATGACAAGTCCACTGACATGTAAAAAAAGACATTTGTTTATACAAAAATCGCAGTTTGTTATCGGAGAAATAGGAAGGAACAGAAATGCAAGTAGATAAAAAAATTGGATAAATTACGTTACCATGGTGACTTAATATGTAAGCTACGTAGAAAAAATCGCGTCAGTTTAAAAATTATATTTTTCCACTACACACTTAGAAAACGGACGTTTCTTCTTTACAAATAGTGAGGAAAATTCGTTTTCCTCACTAGCGAGGAAAATAATGTCATGTTACAAAAATGCTTCTTTAAAAAAAATGTAAGGATGTGTTATTAGAACTATATGCGCCTAGTACTTAGTTAAACAATTTAATTTAGTATTCAATTAGGTTTGTTTAATTTAATATCTTATATTTCAATTCCTAAAAAATTGCTAACCTACATTTATTGGTTAGAGATTGAGATTGAGACCACATCGATACTACAGAATACTGTAGCGAGACTATTGGGACCCACCTATTAAATATTACTTCTTTCATTAGGTTTTTTTTTGGGAATGTCGTGGAAAAAATGTTGCGTCTAACACATAAGGAAAGCCTTTTTCCACTTCACTCTAATGCCTCCATCGCTACGCTCGTGAGGCAACTCGAGCTCGAGTAAGAAAAAGAATCGCTTTCCTCACTTGTTGGACAAATAACTATTTTCTACGACCTTGTTAGAAAACACGATTTTCCTCCCTTTGTAGAGGGAGGAAAGTAGCCATTTTCTTTTCGAGGGAGGTAAAAATTTTACCTTCCCGTTTTTAAATGACAATTTATTTCTAGAAATATAAGATTTATTTATGAAAATACAAAAATTACATAGAAATATTAATGTTACAGTTGGTAATATTATTAAAACTAAAGCCATTTGGCAAGAGAGTAAGATTTACTAACAATCGGTATAGTAACGCTTCTTCCATCCGGATCCGGAGCAGATTTCTGTTGGGGATTGTCATCATGTGAAGATAACATGACATCAGACATAATCTGTTTAGCAACTTTAACTTTTTTGCAAGGGACTCCTCGATATATCCTTCCACCACCGACGTACTTGCCATCCGCCGTGTCTTTTTAAGGTTAAAACATCTCCTTCTGCTTCTACTAGCAACGATACTGAAGTACGACAAAAGCTGTGTCCTATGAATGTCGCTGGTTCTTTTAATTGCAAGTATTTGGTTATCTTGCCAGGGATCTGAGCCATTGTGTTTTTTTCCAATCACTTGAACGGTACATCTTCCCTTGAAGTAATTCACAAAAAATCTATTATGATTGGTCTTGTTCGATCGTAAAGCTTTATATTCTTTGTAAACCTCAATTACATTAACGCCTTCCACAATGTGATCTGCTACGACAAATGTTCGTTGCTTGTGGGTTTTGAATCGGGGATTTTCACTATTAAAACATTTCCTTTGTCTTCAATGTCATCAACTGTCATTTTTATTAGCTCTTCGCAACGCAAAGCCCCCATCACTCTGAAAATTAAAGCCACCTGCAACAGCAACTAGCACTAACAAAAATAAGCTAATAAAAAAAGAATTACTTACTTTCATTGCTAAATATTTACTATTGGGAGCCTCTTTAATTAATTTCATAATATCTTTTCTGCTGAAGGTACTTGGTCTATATCCAAGCGCTTCTTGTTTTAAAAATGCAATTACTTTGGGATATTTAATCTGAATGTTTTCCTTGAGAGTTAGTGTAGCACGCAGCATCGAATATTTGGACTAGAGCGACGGGGATTTAAGGGTCTTTGATAACGTAGAAAAGTAAATCAAAAGTACATCTTCACTTATTTTCCTCACTTTCTTCTCAGACATCCATCTCTTGAATAGGGTATATTCTTTTTCATATCTTTCTTGTGATTTTACTGGAAGTAAGTTTAACGATACTTCATTCGCTTCATCGAGAATGCTTTGAGGAATTTCTTCTTTATCACTACTCATGATTGCACAAACTTCAAATCATAAAATAAAAACAATGGTTTTTTCACAAACATCGGTTCCCTTGGAAATTCAACCACGTGATCTGCATCGGTTGAAAGTCGGTTGCCTAGCACTAGTTACAGCAAGAATAAACCTCAGAATCTGTTGTTTTATTTTATAAAATTAATAACTTCATCGTTAACCATGCATGTTTTAAACCTTTAGAAACAACTCTTATAAAAAATCATCTGCTTTGAGTTTCAAAATAAGCCTGATTAGTAATAGATTCGATTAAATTAGGTCATGCAATCTCTGTTCATGGGATAAATCATTACATACTCGGATTTTTTCGGGAATTCTTGGTCGGTTGTAGAAAAAATCATATATATCACTCTGGAGGAAAGTGTCGTTCCCTCCCATAGGTAATTTAATGCCCTCGGCAAGCCTCGGGCATCAAACGTTATCTGCGAGAGAGAACTAACCACTTTCCTCTCTTGTAATACAAATAGCTATTGTCAACAGTATATATTTGACAAGTAAAATACAACAATAAGGTAGGTATATCTGCAAAACTAAAATATTAAGTGAAATTAAAAATTTTGTTCTTGGAAATAAAGTATAATTTCGTATTTTCTTATTTATAATCTAATTAAGGTTTTTTGCGCTTTTAATAAGATACCTACTTAATTCTTAAAATTGTCTTAACAAATACCATTTAAGTTCAGATTTTGGGCCGATTTTTTTGTTTTTTTTCTCCTACTTACTTCCATATAAGTAATTTAACTTGATCTGTTTGACAAAATCACTAGAGCTTTGCGCTCGTGACTTTTTCAAAACATGTCTCGTTAAATTTCCATTGAAACTAAATACTCAAAAAATAAACAAAAAAATAACCGGCCAAATCTGAGCTCTAGTGGTATTCCCTCTAAATATTTAATAAATTGACATTAAAATAGCTCAAACTCGCGCATAAAAAAACATTTTCAGGTAATGTTTTGTGGGCCGAAAGTCGTTAATATTGCTCAGTCAGACATAATAGTTTATTTTTTATTTTTTTTTGCTGGTAGTTTATTATAAATCTTATTTTAAGTTGAATGAATTTTATACTTGAAGTTAGTATAAATTAATTAATTAAAGTTAACACAAGACAACACTAGATGTCGCAACACTTATTGGTCCTTAATAATCTTCCCAATAATGAATACCAGTTTTTAAGCATAGTCGTCTACCAGTTATCTGCAAAAACTTGTTCCTTAACGCTGTTAATAGGTATCTACTGTTTGCGATAAAAAATCGAATATCACGTGTTTTTTCCTTTTTCGGTGCACCACCTCATAGTCAACTGGTTGAAGACGTAGCACCTACCTACTAAGATATCCTGTTGGGCAAATAATAGTCAGTTACCACAGACACCCGTCTTTGAAATAAAGTCTAAGCTTCTCTACGCCCATATGACACTGATGCATTCGCGCTCTGTAGTTGCGTAGTTACGCTCCTGTTTGGTTAATGATCAGGAAAGAAAACAAACTACTTTTTTCTCACTATCAATGACTTGAGTTAGGAGAACCGCAATACGTTAAAATTGTTATGTCTTTTCCAGGCACTGTAAAAGCAGTTAACACTTTGGTAGATGCTTTGACGGGTTTTGTAAATAGATCTATCGACTGTCCAAAGAACTTACATCCAAAATAACTGACATATACTGGATTAGGTATGCATTCCTTTTGGTGACTTTATTCAATTGTTTATAATCTATACAAAACCTGTATTCTCCGTTTATCTTAGGCATTAGTAAGACTGGACTCGACCTTTTACTGCAGGAAGGTTCCATAACATCTAATTCCAACAATTTCTTTTAATTTGTCGTCGATAATTCCTTGTTTTTTTTGAAGTGACCGGGTTGTACCTTTGTTTAGTCTAATTTTTCACCCATTATTTCAAAATTCTTGTTTAACATTGTAATTAAATTCTAGTTTACAGTTTGTTCCACCATATGATGGGCTTTCTTATAGGAGTATTTTTTGGAGTGGACTATTAAAACTCTATGTACTAATTCGTGCCAACGTTTCGGTCAATCTCCAACAATCTCTTTTTTGCCTTGATAAAGGTCAGAAGTCTTTTGACCGAAACGTTGGCACGAATTAGTACATGGAGTTTTAATAGTCCACTCCAAAAAATAGTCCTATAAGAAGGCCCATCATATGGTTGACTGATGAAGTACCACACATTACGTTTCAAATTTGGCATAATCTTTTTATTTTTTCAAAAATCTATACCTAAAATTAATGTTCGAGAATGTTTAGGTATTTATTTATTCATTTGGTCCAAGCCCCAGTCATGATATGTAATAACAAAAAAATAGTAGGATAAAGAAATAGTAAACAAAATTGGAAGGGATTCAACGTCTCACCCAAAAATACCCCATCGAAAGGAAACAGAAGTTACTGAGCGTTAATTCAGAGCAGTCAAACTTTAAAATTATTGAAAAATGGGAATTCTCCTGATAATTTGATGATTGTAGATCGCAATCCTTCTATAGAGAATTGGGAAAATAAAACTCTTTCAACTTCTAGTTACTTCGCGACGTTTCGGAAACGTTCCATTTATTAACTTAAACAGTGGTTTCCTTCTTCTTCAGGCGGTTGATAACATTCCAGTGAAAGTGGTCGAAAAATAAAATGATGACAGAATAGTCATTAATCGTCATTACTTAAAATCCTATATAAATAAATAAATATGAGGACAAACGAATGTAGAATAATTACACCACAAATAAATTGAACAAAACAAACATTAACAAAGATCTTGTATATTGACGGCACATTTGTAAATGCTTAAATTTAAGCATTTACAAATGTGCCATCAACTATACAAGATCTTTGTTAATGATTTGTTTTGTTCAATTTATTTGTGGTGTACTATTCTACATTCGTTTGTCCTCATATTTATTTATTTATATAGATTTTAAGTAATGACGATTAATGTTAATTTGTCATCATTTTATTTTTCGACCACTTTCACTGGAATGTTATCAACCGCCTGAAGAAGGAAACACCACTGTTTGGATTAATAAATGGAACGTTTCCAAACGTCGCGAAGTAACTTAGAAGTTGAAAGAGTTTTATTTTCCCTGTTCTCCTATAGAAGATCGCGATCTACAATCATTTAAAATTATTGTATATATTTTGTGTTGCCACATGGTAAATTATATTAGCTTATATTAAATAACACTGTGCAAAAAAGTGAATTGTGAGTGATACAAATAGCTTTAATAAAGTTATTATTTGCCAATTAAATTAAATCTACAGTCCACTATTAATTCGAACCAAAAAATAATGGAAAAAACAAATAATCACGACAGAGAATAAATATTACTTAACTTCAGATGTCGTTCAAATTACTAAGCTATAATACAGTTTTGTCCGTTAAGTTATAATTGTTTACAAACCTTCCTTTAAATTTTGTTAATTGACAATCCTCCGCAATATGTGCAACAGTCTTTGGTTCGTTTCCGCAGTCACAATTTGAATTAGAAATCGCACCCTATTTAAACAACTAAGAGCCGTTGCGTTTTGAATGGCCTGTTCTAATGCGATTTACTTTTGACCAAATTTTTTTTTGTTGGATTATCAATAAAATGTTTATTGAAAACATCAACTCCAAACCATAATTTTATCCAATCTTCAATTTAGAAAAAGTTGTACTTAAATAGTCTTGCAACCATACAGGATCAAAACTTTGATTATATTGCGACTGTTTTTAAAATAATCATTATTAGTTTTGATGTTAACTTTTATCTCAGATTACCATTGTAATCTGAGATAAAAGTTATAATTTTAATGGGAGGGATGTACTTGGTGAATTGACAGCAAATTATCAATATTTGGCTTGAGTTTAGTTAAGTATAACCGTAAATCTCCTCGCTCTGTAATATTTAATCTGCTCCGTTTTTTGTCAACAAGTTTGTTACGGCACTAAAACTGCGTTCGACAAGATATGACGAAGGAAACGCTATGAGAAATTTTTGCACAATTCCCCACAGTCCTGGATATTTTTCAGGTATTTGTGCCTGCAGCCAAAATGATTGATACCCTCTTTTGAATGCTACTTTGAGCTCCTCATTAGTGCTAAGCTCGAGTAGCTCTTCTTGCAGTACCACATTTTCCACTTCAGTTTCATCATATGGATTTATTATCCATGGTGGTATATCCATCGACAGAATGTCTTCAAATCTGATTTTAAAATCATCATACAGGGCAATCAAATGTTGAACATACGTCTGAATATCTTCGTCGAGGCATTCTACCTGCGATAAATTTGGAAACTGGGAAAATTCACGTCGACCAATATTTTGCTTCATAAGTTTCAGTTTACCAAGAAAAGCTGAAATTTCACTCTTTGTTTTTATCAAATTGAGGCTGTCCCCTTGTAACTGTAGGTTGAGGTCATTGAATTTTTGAACAAATCTGTCAAATACGCAATGTCTGCTTTGAAATTCATGAGGTTTTCTTTTAAAACAGGATCTTTAGTGTTCAGAAACTCTAAAACAGAGTCGAAAAGCAAATAGAATCTTGATAGACATGCACCTTTCGACAACCAGCGTACTTCGGTATGTAGCAGCAATCGTTGGAAGTCCTCATCATTTTCTTCGCACAACTGTGCAAATAAGCGCGTATTTAATGCATTGCTTCTTATTTTGTTAACTGCATTAATCACAAATTGAAGCGCTTGGTGCAATCTATCACTCAATTTTTCGCTACTAGATGTTGTCGGTGGATGACACAGTGAATTGCAATTACCTCTGGTATAATCCTTTTAAGATGACTTATAAACCCACGATATCGCCCGACCATGGCAGGAGCTCCATCTGTTGCCACCGAAATAATGTTTGTAGAATGCAATTGATTTTTCCGTAAAAATCATTCAGAACATTAAAAATTGATTCACCTTTAGTGTCAGTCTTCAAAGTTTTCGCGAATAGTAACTCTTCAAACATTTGTTCGCCTTTGATAAATCGAACATATGCCAATAATAATGCTTCATTGCCAGGTAAAGTTGACTCGTCCAGTTGAATAGAAAAATGAGTTGTTTGCAGATAATTACACAAGAAACTTTCAACATCAGAGCTCATTTCATCAATACGTCTTTGTACAGTGTTGTTACTCAAAGGAATTCTTTTAAGTATGTCAAATGAAGATTTGTGCAGGACAGTTTTTAAGACCTCTTCAACAGCAGGCAAAATTAACTCCTCTCCAATGGTATGCGGTTTCCCAGATTTTGCTATAAGTAATGAGATATTGTAAGATGCCCGCAAGCCATCGTCGTTGCTTTCAGACGTTGAACCGAACATACTATGCACGGTGGGTCTCTTTTCATAATTTTCCTTCAATGTTTGGAAATATTTCAAATCCTTACCTATTTTGTCAGGATGACACCTTCTTAGATGATCTTCCAGCTTCGATGGTTTCATAGAGTCATTGCTCAAGACTTTGTTGCATAAAAGACACATGGGCAATCGCTTGTCTGTATTTGATGGAAGAAAACCAAATTTCAAATATTCAACACTGTACTGTCGACACTTCTTCTTAGATTCAGCCATGTTTCGTATCAATTACTTACCTGTAAATATGAAAAAATGTTTGTTAAGTAATCTTAAAATGATTTAACAAACATAATAGAAGTGGCTTTTAAGATACAAGTTGCTAACAAATAGATAGGTAGGTACTTACTTTTCCAACACTGGCAAACAATAATATCAATTCACTTTAATTTTCAAAAGTCTGAAAACTACTTCCGTCACTGGTGAACACTTATATAGGTACACTTTCTTTTTGAAATTCCGGAAACAACTGAGTAATGTTTATCATTCGCATTCGTATTTATATTAAAGAAAAATCCAACAAGTTCATGCAAGTTCAGACACGACTTTAACTAGGCGGGCGGGCGGCGCGGCATCGGCGAGTCTTGACACGCTCTTTCTGAATATGGAATATGCAAGTTCTTACAAAAACAATTGCTGAGCTTCTTATAATATTGTCTTCCTATATTCATAGGAGAAGTCAAGCTTCTTATAATATTGTCTGCCTATGTATATTATTGTCTCCCTTATTCATAGGAGAAGTCAAGTCGGGTCACCTAATACATTTTTATAGACCCCCGTTAACGAGTTGTGGACCCCATTTTTTCCACGCAAGCGTAGACCCCTATCGGGCTCCCGTGGACCCTGGGGTCCACCTGGACCACTTTGGGAATCCCGGCGCTAGACAATAACGTCGATCCTGTGGAGTCAGTGGTAGTACAAAAACGGGACGGTATGAAAAGAGCCCAAAGGTTCTTATCCGTCTATAAACGGTTCGCATCCCAATCGGTCTTCTATGTTCTTCAAACCACTGGTCCGCAATCGCCCGTGTAGAAGAGAAGCGGTTCCGTAAAGCCAATAGTCTAAGACGGCGATCTTCGCGTTCTGTGGTTCTTCGACGACGTCCTGTACCTCTCGCTCTTCGTGTACGGCCCTCTTGGTTCCATGACCAAACACAGACTGCCACAGTGTTTAAAATCCGTTGCGTTCTAGCGGCTCAATCTCTCATAGACAAACCAGCCTCACGCAATCCCACAATTCTACCCCTATCAAATTCGCTTAATTGCCGAAAATTATGGCGTCTTTTCACTGGAGGCATTGTGATTGAATTAAAGAAGCTCTTTGAAATGCAATTTAAATTGCTTAAATGACAACTGTACTTACAAATGCTTAATTCATTGTTTTAGGGCTACTTAATCGTAAGTGTTTTTGAATGAGGTTAACAAAACAACCGCTAGGACAATATGGCTGAAAAACTGATTGTTTTTATCTTAATATAAACAAATATATTCCCAAAAGAAATTTACAAAATATTCATTATTACTGGGTGTTCTTCTTTCTATGTCACTTAGTATATTATATTGAAAGAAATAATATTTAAATAGTAAAATTTACAAAGAGAGTAGCTGGTAAAAATTTGAGTTGTTTCAAAATAGGGTTTGAAATTAGATGAAAATTTTTTGAAAGAGTATATTGTAGCAAAAATGTTTTAATAATGGATCCTTGCTTATAATTTAGATAACGTGAATTCCAAAGAAATAAAGATTCCTCGCGTGCTTTTCTTTTTACAAATGTAACATTAAATACATTTTATGAATACTTTAATTTGGATTTAACTCTTTGTTTTGCTAATATATCCACTTCTTTATTTCCAGGTATTCCGCTATGTGATTTAATCCAATAGAATTTAATTTTTATGTTTTTGTTAAGAAAGAATACTAAAAGCTTTTTAATAGAAGAGATTAGAAAATTAGGTACAGTATTATAGGATAAAGTGTTCAAAGACAAAGAGAATCAGCGAATAATGCAAAGGATGAGTAATTTTGATGCAAAATGTAAGATAGGGTTTCATTGATTGCGAAAAGTTCAGCATGGAAAACAGAACAATAATTATCAAATTTAAATTTTGTTTATATATAGTTTGAGAGTTTTTTGAATGATAAATTCTGAACCAACAGAGTTATTTAGTTTACTGCCATCAGTATATACATGGTGTCCCACGACGATTAAGACAAGTAATATATCAGAATTGGGCAGTAGTAGATAATTATAATTTTGGGGGTGTAAATTAGAACAAATGTTGCATATTTTCTTGTTATTGTGTTACCCAATAAGGTATTTTTTTCAAATCTTCTAAATCTGTAGCCGAAAATAACAGGGGATTCAATTTGAATTTTTAACTTCCAATCCTTTAAGTACCTGTAGCTCTTGAATTAATCACTTTAGACCCCAAGTGTGCTAGTTAGTTGGAATTGTTTTATCGGGAGGAACACAGAAAGGCTCAAATATACAGGTTGTCCCATTAATAATTTTGAATGCGACGTCACGTGACCAAAAACAAATACCTCATTGGGTAACACAATAACAAGAAGAGATGCAACATTTGTTCTAATTTACACCCCCAAAATTATAATTATCTACTACTGTCCAATTCTGATATATTACTTGTCTTAATCGTCGTGGGACACCCTGTATAGAAACAGTAAATTCAGATTCAATTTCTAAAATGTTGTTTGAGGAAGTTATTTTGTTCCAATTTAATTTAAAATTTAGAGCTGGGTGGATAAATTCAGAAACTAGAACTTTGTTATCAAAGAATCTATCGGAAGGTAAAAATTTAGTAGGTATTATTTGTAAATTTTGGATTTCATGTATGAAATTGAAACTGTACTGACGTGTCGGTAATGATAGCGTTCGTACGTTTGCCACGCTGGTTAAATATATCATTAAACCAAAGAACAAACAAAATTTAAAACAATATAATACAAGAATAAAATACATAACAGGCAAGTAAACTAGTGGAATTAATATTAAAAACTGAATTTGTAGGATAAAGGAAATAAACGTAAAAAAATTTAGTTGACCTAATTAATTATAATACGTGTAAGAGGAAGTTTGGTTGCCTAGAAATAGAAGAAAAGTAATTAATGAATAATAAAAATTATAGAAACAGAGTATCAAGTACTAATTCAATTGAAGAATTTTTGAAGAGATAAAGAACGGAAAACCAAACAGAAAAATAACCTGAGGAGGAAAAATTCCAAGAAATTTTCAAAAGAGCAAAATAACACAACGTTCACCAACTAAACAAAACACAACCGAAAATTAAACAAATATGGAAAACGTAATAGCGGCGATTAGAGAACTCAGAAACGATGTTAAGGAGATGAGAGAAGAATTCAAAAATGAGATTACTAAATTACGGAAAGAAGTAATAGATATAAAACAAGATATTGAAAATAATGAAAAACAATGGGATACGGAGAGAAAAATGTTACAGGAGCGGATTTTAGAAATTGAAGAAAATTTAGAGAAAAAAAAAGAAACCCGAAAGGATAATATAATTATTAAAAATGTCAAATGGAAAGAAGAAGGACTAAAACAGCAAGTAGAACAAGTACTAGAAACACACATCGGTGTAAAGGTTAAAGTAGAAAAGGCATCGCACATAGGAAAAAAGGGGAAAAGAGTATAGTGGTGGCAAAGATGGATTCATTTGAAGACAAAATTACAGTTCTTAAAAATAAATACAAATTAGGAAGAAAACCCATATTTATAGACAGTGATTTAACGAAAAAAGAACAAAAGATTCAGGCGGAAATTAGAAAAATGGCAAGAGAAAAAAAGGAGAAGGGAAATACGGTAAAAATAAGTTATAAAAGCTTAACGATAAATGGAAAAAGATATGAATCAACAAATGAAGAGAAACTAACACCAAAAAACTGACAGAGAAAAACAAATTGATGTTTAAAACGGTAACGAACACAGCTAACACAATACGGAACACGAAACTAGGTACATGGAATACCAGAAGTCTAACTGGCAAAGAAATAGAGTTTAGCGAAGAATTTGAAAGATCAAAAGTAGAAATAATGGTTGTAGCAGAAACAAAGAAAAAGGTAAAGGAGAGGAGAATTGATCAATTGGCACTTACTAATATGGAGTGGCATATGCGAAAAGAAGAGAGCAAAAGTAGGAGTAGGATGTATAATACACAGAAACATCAAAAAAACAGTAAATAAGTGGATAGCAGTAACGGAAAGAATAATGACCGTAGAGTGTAAAAATAATAAAAGTACGAAAACAGTAATAGCAGTATATAAGCCTGACGAGAATGATAGGAAAGAAAATAAAGATAAGTTTTGGAATGATTTGAACGAAGTAATAGAAACAACAAAAAGTATAATTTATATAGCTGGAGATTTTAATGGGAGAGTTGGTACAAGGGACCAGTCATACATGACACCAATAGGACAATACGGAGAAGAGAAAAGAAACAACAATGGGAAACGACTATTGAATTTATATTTAACACATGATTTAATAGTAACAAATACTTTCTTTAAACACAAAGACATACACCGATTTACAAGAGTGCAAGCAAGTAGAGGTGAAATATCAATTATTGATTATATACTGGTACAATGAGAAAACAGAAGGTCAATACAGGATGTCAGAGTCAAAAGAAGCCATGAAATACACAGTGACCATTTCCTAGTTGTAGCAGAAATAAGGACGGAAGAAAAAAACAAAAAAAGTAAAATAACAGATGAAAAGAAAAAGTACCCGGAAGTGATAAAATCTTATAAACTTCAAGATAAAGCAATAGCAGTCAAGTATGAACAAGAAATAAATTCAAAATTAGTAAAAATGAGGGAAATAATTGAGAGTGCAGATATAGAAGAAATGTGGAATGTTTTTAAGAAGGTTGTCATTGGAACAGCTCGTGAGGTATGCGGAGTAACAACACGGAATAAACAGAAGATGCAAACAGCTTGGTGGACAGAAGAAATTAAACAAGAAGTTAAGAATAAAAGATTAGATGGTCAACGTACTTAAGAGAGAAAACCAAAAAAGTTATAAATATTACAAAGAACAAAGAATAAAAATAAAAAATTTAGTTAAACAATCAAAACAAAAAACATGGGAAGATTTTGGGAATAAGCTAGAGAAAGACAGGATAAGCAATCAAAAGTTGTTCTATAGAGTCCTAAAAACCTGAGAAAAGACAAAAAGGGGTAATTCAATAATTGCAAACGAAGCAGGAGAAATACTGACCAAAGAATCGGAAATAATAGACCGATGGAGACAATACTTCCACAGTTTACTTACCAATGAAGCGATTGAGCAACAAAGAAGTACTTGCCAGGATACACAACAAAGAGAACAAATAGAATTAAATGAAGGACAAGAAATAACAAAAGAAGAACTATTGGATGTAATAAAAAAACTAAAGACAGGTAAAGCGCCAGGGAAAGACAAAATTACGACAGAAATGATTAAAAATCTGGGAAATGAAGGAATTCTACTACTACTAAAGATTTGCAACAAAGTGTGGAATGAAGAAAAAGTGCCACACGATTGGGAAATGGGACTTATAGTACCACTACACAAAAAAGGCGACACTAAGGATTGCAGGAATTACAGAGGAATAACCCTACTAAATACGGCAGTAAAGTTATTTGAAAAATAATAGAGAATCCACTGAGAGAACAAATTGAACCCACTTTGTCTCAAACCCAAAGCGGATTTTAGAAAAATAGGTGTACTCTGGACCATGTTTTCACAATAAAAGAAATTACAAACAGATTATTGGCAAGAAAAAAAAAAATGTATATAGCGTTTCTTGATATGGAGAAAGCTTTGACAAAGTACCGAGACCGAAAATATGGGAAACACTAAACAAAAAAATGTAGACACAAAATTAATCAGAATAATCAAATGTCTGTACAAAACAACGAGAAATTGCGTAATAAGTAATAACATAATATCGGAAGAATTTGTTACGGAAGAAGGGGTTAGACAAGGAGGAAGCCTGAGCCCCCTACTTTTCTTAACGTTTATGGATGCGTTGATTAAAAAGACTTAAGGAATAGTCTGATCAATGTTTTTAGGGTATAGAAAATTGGAAACAGTTAATATCTCTGAATGCGCTTTTGCCGACGATATCGCAATTATGGCTGGTGAAAAAGACAGATTAACTTAAATATATGAAACACAGTTTTACAGAAAAGGGGATGAAATTAAATAAATGTAAGAGTAAAGTAATGGTTATATCAGAAGAAGCAGAACAATATATATATATATATATATATATGTATATATATATATATATATATATATATATATATTAGCAACTTTGCCGACAGGTATGTAAAAGCAGTTACATAGTCGATTCTTCAATAATTATAGCCAACTAACAGTTGGCAGTATAAAAATTTCGAATCGCTTGCAGTAAAAGCGCAAGAGGTTGTACAATAGCAAACAAACACTGAGAATCACCGACAGCTGTTTCGTTTCTTTTGGGACTCATCGGGGTGAGAGATTCGAGTGTAAGTTCACTATTGTAAAAACGCGCGCTGTCGACTATATGCCCTACTGGAGGGATCACAATATTTACAATGTTAGCAACTTTGCCGACAGGTATGTAAAGCAGTTACATAGTCGATTCTTCAATAATTTTACACATACCTGTCGGCAAAGTTGCTAACATTTTCGTACGTGAACGGTTTCACGAGTCGACACTAGATGTCGAAAAACTTATCATTTAAATATTGTGATCCCTCCAGTAGGGCATATAGTCGACAGCGCGTTTGTACAATAATGAACTTACACTCGAGTTCTCTCTCCCGATGAGTCCCAAAAGGACGAAACAGCTGTCGAGTGATTCTCAGTGTTTGTTTGTTATTGTACAACCGCGTAATTCTACTGCAGGCGATTCGAAATTTTTATACTTGCCAACTGTTGGGTTGGCTATAATTATTGAAGAATCGACTATGTAACTGCTTTACATACCTGCCGGCAAAGTTGTTAACATTTTCGTAAGTGAACGCTTTCACGTGTCGACACTAGATGTCGAAAAACTTATCATTTAAATATATATATATATATATATATATATATATATATATATATATATATATATAAGGGTAGAGGGTGAATTAATAGAACAAGTGGATAATTTTCAATATTTAGGGATTAATCTAGAACAAACGGGAGGACAGGATATAAAATTAAATAACAGAATAACTAAAGCAAACAGAGCATACTATGTATTTTCAAAGTGTCTCATAAATAAGAAAGAGGTGTCAACACATACAAAAATGAAAATTTACAAATCGATATTTAAACCTATTCTGACATATAGGATGCAGAGTTGTGGGTCTTAACAGGTAAACAAAAGAGCAAGATAACATCAACAGAAATGAAATATTTGCAAAGAGCCAGAGGGGTAACAAAACTAGATAGAATAAGGAATGAACAAATCAGAGCGGATCTTAACATAGAAGCAATAGAAAAATACATAGAACAAATCAATTAGAGTGGTGGGGACACCTACAAAGGTTAATGGATACAGTACCTGTGAAAAAAATATAGGAAACTAAAACACCATGGAAACAAAAGTAGGAAGACCAAAAGAAACCTGGGACAATGTTATAAGAAAATTTTAAAGAAAAATGGGAAAACTTGGACTGAAGCAAAAAAACTCGCACAGAACAGAAACGAATGGAAATTATTTATAAAGAGACTTAATTTTAAGAATTTTATTGTAAATATGAATTATAATTTTGTTTCATTTGTAGCCCTTATACCCTATGGGTAAAAACGGGGTTTGATTATATTATTATATATATTGTAAATTTTGTGTTTTTAATTTCCAATAATTTTTTTTAATTTTTAAGTCTAAAGGTATTAGATTCGATAGTAATAAATCCAAGACAGTAGAGATTGTGTGAAAACCCGACAAATTTTGATACAAAAAGTCTTTGAAAAGATAATAGTTTTGAAATATTATAATTATAATTTAAAGCATTTTTTCCAGATGTAACATCCATGTGATAGTATAGGTTCCACAATTGATAAATAAATTGTTTTAATTATATTAGAGTTTAATCCCCAAGTAGGTCTACTTAACGAAATAATAGATTTATATAAATTTAATGCTTTACTAATAATGTAAGAATGGGGTTCTTAAATTTTAATTCTGAATCTATTATTACTCCTAAATATTTAATTTCGTTGACTTGATCAAGTATAGTATTATTAAAGGAAATTTTAATTTTTTTGTTTTTTTGTAAAAGAATTAATTTTGGTTTTTGATATTGAAAGAAAAGTTTAATTGTATTACCTCAGTTTTGAATTTTGGTTAGACAAGAATTTAGATTAGTAGTTAAAATGTTGCTGTTTTTGTTAGCAACTAATAATAAACTGTCATCAGCCAAAGTGTTAATGTAAACATTATTAAGTAAATAAATATTAAATAGATTTTCTATAAATATATTCTAAAATGAAGGATTCAAGACAGACCCTTGTATACAACCTTTACTGTTTATTTTGGAGATTGAAATATTATTAAAATTTAATATAACTTTTCTGTTATTGAAAATTGACAATTAATTTATATAAATATTTTTATCTCTCAAGTGTTTTAATAAAGCAAGCTACCAAGCATTATCAAAAGCTCCGCTAAAGTCGAGGGAGACAGCCATAATATTATAACCATCTTTTTTAAAATTTTGTATTAAATTAATTATTTTATTGATTGCAGTTATGGTTGATTTTGTTCTGTAAAGCCAAGTTGATTTTCGGAAATTAAATTATTTTTATGTAAAAAATGAGATAGTCTAATTTTGATTAATTTTTGTAATCATTTTCCCATAATAGATAAAAGTTCTATAGGTCTATAACTAGAAGGTAATTTGTTTTTTCCAAGAAGTTCAAAATAAAAATAGGTTTAAGCATTTATTAAATACAATGGTAAAAAAATTTGAAAAAATTTCAATTATTTTTAAAATAATGTATAGATTTCTAAAATCATGTCCAGGAGCTTTTTTGTTATTCATTGAAATTTCAAATTTAGTGAACTGAAGATCATTAAAACTTGAGGAGTAATTATTAGAATTTCTAATGATTTCTTGAGATGGTGTATCTAAATTAGGAATATCATCTTGGAAAAAATGATTTAAAAAGCCTATAGCTGTACCATTCGAATTTTTAATGAAATCATTCTTAATAAATAGTGAAGAGGGAATAAAAAAAGTTACTTGATTTATTATTATAAATTTTTTGTTATGTCCCAAACATTATTAATAGATTTGTTAAAAAATTTTTGAAATGATCATAAGCAGTACTACGTATTAATTTAGAATATTCTTTTTTTAAATTAGTAAAATCATTGTATTCTTTTTGTGATAGTTTAATAAAACCGCTTCTTAATTTACTTTTTCTAAAGTGTATTTGTTTTTTCATTATATCAAGTTTTTTGTTAGATTAAATATATTTTTATTTTTCAATTTGTTTGCTTGAATTACAAGAATTTTGAATTTTTATAGTTAAATTGTCAATAAAATTATTCATGTCGAGTTGATTTTTAATTTCATTTAAATTATGATAGATGTCAGATCCAAATTCTTTTTTAATTTTGGAATCAAATTTTTCCCAATTTTCTTTAGAGGTATTATATGATTTTGTGGTTTTAATTATATCTTTGTTATACGAATTCAGTGAGTTTCTATCAATATTAATTTTGAAAAGGATACAAATGTGATTATTATTTGGCAATATGGAGTTAAGTTTCCATGAAATAATTTTGTTAAAATAATTTTTAGAAATAAAAGTTAAATCAATATGTAGTAGAAGAAAAAGGTTTACCATTTCTCAAAACTTGAAATGTTAGAGCGTCTTTATCATCTAATAATTCTAGTCCATGGGTGTTGACAAAATCTGACAATTTATTACCATTTTGTTATTTTTTCTTTTAAAATTCCATGATAGATGACTAGAGTTGAAGTCCCCAGTCAAAATTGTATGAATATTGGAGTCCATGGTCAAAGAAGCAATATTTAAAATGTTGTCAATGTCTGATCATGGTTCATTATAAATATTTATTATTCTTAATTTGAAGCTTTTATAATTTATATCCAAAGTCACCAAATTTTTAAGTTGCGTATCCTTTGTTAGATGTATAAGGTTCATGAATTAACAAAATGTCAATATTGTTATTAATACAATAATTGTCTATATTCAATTGATTTAGGTAACATCTTCCAATATTAATTTGAATAAATTTTAAATTTGAATCTTTATTGATTATATTATAAGCCATAATCAGTGTTATTTATAAGATTATTTTTAATTCTAATGATGTTTTGACAACCTTGAGAAATGGAACTGTGATTGACATCATCTTTTTTATTAAATTTTAAATTAGAATTTGTGCAGTTTATGCATTTAAAAGTTTTATTTAAATTATGACAGTTATTAAAATTGTGATTCTCACCGCAATGGGAGCATAAATCAACTTCACTCTTACAATATTTTTTTGTGTCTAAAACCCAAACACTTCAAGCATTGTTTGAATGCAAAAAATTTATTCAGAAATAATTGTTGGTGGTTAATGGAGATTTTTTTGTTTTTCATAATGCATTTATATAAATTAGGAGAAACATCAAATACCATATTTTTATGGTTGAGATTAAATGTTTTATATAAAAATTTTATTTTGATATTAGTGATGTAATCTTCATATTTTAGGTGATTATTGATTTTAGAATTTTGATAAAAAATGCTTTCTAAAATTTCTTCTTTAGAGTATTTTTTTATCTATACCTTTAATAATGATTAGAGGATTTCTTTTATTGAATTCAACAGTATTCAAATTAGATATCTCGTTGGTCGCTTTAATTACGATATTTTCATCATTTTCGTTTTCAAATTCTAATTCGACCATTTTTTGTACACATGTTAATATACTATACGTGTGCAAATTTTAAAAAAATTATTAGAATATTGATATTAATGGCATTAAGACCATTTAAAGTTTATGCAGTAGGTGTAATGATAAAACAACGAAATTTTGAATAGAAGTTCTAACAAATATGCCATGTCTAGAAAACATTGTTTTGTTAAGTTTGAAAACGTACCATATTATAATAATTTTGTCACAATGCTCTGTTACTCTATATTCAAGCGTGTTAGAAAAAACAGAATCAAGGAACTTAAGTTTGCCGTATTAATATATGCGAACAATCGTATGTCGACACTTAATTAATATTTTGACGTTTTGTTTTGATTGTTGGTTTAATATCTTTTGTATACGTAACTGTATTTAACATTATTTCTGTTTTCAATAATTCAAAAAATAGTACAAATTAGGCGTTTAATAACTACATAGTTAGTACATAATTTATAGAAATTAATTTTTAGTTTTTGGCATATTAAAAATTATGGCAATGGAAACATTGACATTTAGCAACGAAACTGTCAAAAACATATTGTTATTAAATATTTAGTGAAATTAGTACCCACTCGATGTCCTAGTAACTGCCTACCACTCACTTTTTATATCTCCTATTTTGTACGGTTTGATAGGCTGGGGTCACGCATCAAATTCATCTCGCATATTTGAGCTGCAAAGAAAAGTAGTTAGGATTATGACAAATTTGAGCTATAGAGCCGATGTAAGACATAAATTCATCGATTTAAAGTTACTTACGTTTCCATGTTTGTATATTTATCAATGTCTTATTTATGTCAAAAAGAACCTAGGAAATTATAAGTTGAGTAGTGATATTCACCAACATTTGACTAGAAATGCGTCTAACATTAGAATTACTTATTCTAGACTCTCAACAAACAGATGTGGATTTAATTATTTGGACCAAAGCTGTTCAATTTCTTACCGATACATATCCAAAATATGCCTTTACAGAAATATAAAGAAATAATTAAATCAATTTTGATTCAAAATGCGTGTTATGAAATTGATGAATTTTTTTGTTATAAATTTGCAAGTCACATGTGATGTTTGTTAGTTGAAGTACTAAACTTCGTGTATCGATTGCTTCGCCATTTGACGTATACAAACAATTTTTGTAATTGTATAGTATCAATAAATATATTATTATTATTATTATTTAAAAACCCAAAGTTATGCGTCAAATGCTCTATCAAACATTAAATTAGTTTATAGTTTCACTACAATTGGTGCATAATGACTTAATCATTATTATGTTCAATTTTAAGCACATGTAATTTAAAAACCATAACTTTAAAAGAAAATGTCATTTTGTGATAGTTGTAGTTCTTCGTTAATCACTTAAATTAAAATCAAACTTCCGCTTAGAACAATTTTTTAGTTTATACTACTGTTGAACGCCAAAACGTATAAAACTAAGAAATTTAAAAAATGTAGAAGAATACCATATCATAGATGATACTTCAAACCTGAAATAAGAAAATGTAATGTACAAAATATGCCAAACGACCAATAAGTGTTGCGACATCTAGTTTCATCACGTACGAAAATGCATTTGCATTAAATAAACTTTGTCTACAGAGGTGTCGACAAAATTGCTTTAAAAAATAAGAGTGAAGTGTAAAAACAATTTCAGTCCCACATTAAATGTTGGAAAGCAAAGTTGATTGGAGGCTCACAAAAACGTCACTTTTCTAACCATTATTGGCCTTTCTAACACTGACTGGAGAGAAAATTTGCCCTAACAGTCTACTCTCAATTATATTTTAATAAGGATATTAGTGTATCTTTGTCATAGGGATTTACATTGTTCATCGCACTATTTAGTTTAAAACTCAGTTAAAAAAACTCTATTATTAATTTATCTATTGACACAATACAATATTTACACCACATGGTATTATCACTGTGTAGAAATTAACGTTCAATAGCAAAGCTTAATATTTTACTCAAAAACGGACATCCATCAAAATACACCTTTTTCAAAATGGCGTTTAGCTGTTAACTAATTTGTGAGATTAGTAATTTTGTGGTATTAATTTAACATTATTAATTGATATTAATAAATTTAAATTGTTTAACTTTTTTATTATTCTTAATTACAGTGTACAACCTACAACCTAAACGAATTTCAGGGTACAATGTCATCATGAATGTTGCATGGTTCAACAATAAAATTACTTTCATTTCCAATTGATGATTTAAACCTTACTCTCTAATTAGAGTTCCATTCCTTTAATATTACTCTCTTATTATTGCTTTATTTGAAATCAAGTTCATCATTTTCCAATTTAATTGTTTATTGTAGTTTTCTATTCTGTAACTAATTTGCCATTTAAAAGTAGAGTAAGAATACATAAATAAGTAGCACACATTTTAATTTTAGTATCTAAAATTTGAACCTATCCATTACTAAGCAATTACCATAAAATACAATTAAAATTCTTTTAATTTACAGAAAATGTTGCATTTTGTTTAAGAGTAGCAATAAAGCTTCAGATTACGATGTATGACTTAAAGAGCACGATCCAAAGCGGAGGATCCTTAGAGTTTGAGTGTTTGTGCGGAGTATTATACATTATACAGTAAGGAGATGTACTTATAGTTATAAAAGTTACAAATTCAAAAAGTATAATTATTATCTGCACTACAGTACCAAAAACTTAATTTTAGTGAGTAGTAGCAACATTTGTGTATTTAGTAATTATGTAAATGGCAACTAATTTCTATCAATTAGTAAAACAATGTTTTACTTATTAGAATTACGTCTTAAAGAGGTTGGTGAACATTAGTTTATTATAAGTTCAAGGCTACGGAGTTAATTTAAAATCAATATTATATGTATGTATACATACATACATACTTTTAACCACAGTATGTTTGTAAATAAATCATTTATTTATAACTCGGTTTCAATTTATTGATTGTATTTACAATAAAAACCAACTGCGTAATAGAATTATTTATTAAAAAAAACTAACTTTTTTTTATAAATTTAGATAAATACATATAAATAAGTTAAAAGGTTTTTATCCTAGGTATGTTTGAGTGTGTCAAGAAATTAAAGATATAAAATAAAACACAAATATAAACTATCTAGAGGATTTAAACTAAAGAATTAAAAAAAAATCTATAGAAAGCAATTCCATTAATAAGAAAAAATGCAACCTTTAAAGAAAATGGAAACCTAATATGCTTATGGTTAGTAAGTAGGCGATACTTCCTGAAAAAAATAATGACAGCCCCCAGTTATACACCTAATTACTTTTTAGATTTAGAAACTAAAGTAGAAAGAGCATACCTATATACACTAAAGTTGCATACGGGTTATGTTAATTAAGTATTGTCGTATGATATGGAAAGGTTGCCAAAGTTTTTGTTAAGAGAGGTTGTAAGAGCTAGGTGTGGATGGATGAGTGAGTGGAGAGCGCTAGGAAACAAATGGAACGTGCATGTAAGGGAGGATTGGGAGGGGCGTGAAAACTGGCCGGGTATGCTTGAGTGTGTGATTGAGGAGGTGCGACTAAATATCGGGATAAGGGTGCGGTAGGCAGCCATCGCCTCATCCTTCACTTCATATTATGGGGAATTGTCAGTCAGAGGTTTAGCCGAGGACTACATGAGGGCAGAGCCACTGGGAGCAGGGGAGGTCAGGTGGATTTTTTAAAATGAGGGGGATTACTGTACCTGAACGACAGACCTGGGAGGCAGGGCCCAAGAAAGATATGCTCGATGTGCAATAGGGGAGAGGGAAGACTGCATGCATTTTATTAAGGTGTGTCCGGTGTTGAGTGAGGCTAGGAGCAGGTGGTTGGGGATAGCACACTAGATAGGGAACAGACCATGGAGGTATTAAATGGTGGGAGGGGATGGCATGCGTTGGCAGGGTACGGCAAAAGAGGCATGGAGAATAAGGTATAGGTTAATAAGGGAATTTAATTTTTAGTACATATTTATTCATATTTATTTATTTATTATTATTGATATTTATTATTATTATTTATTTATTATTATTTATATATATATATATATATATATATATATATATATATATATATATATAAAACCAAAAAAAAAAATTTTGTTATATAAATATTTATTTATTCTATGATAGGATATTTGTGATTTGCATGGCCAATCCCTGATGACACTGTGTGTTAAGGGTAAATTGTAATGAAAAAAAATGTACAGAAGTTTAATGAATTTAAAAAAAAATATACAATATTTTGATTTGATTTGATTTGATTTGATTGGTTAGTAAGTAGACTACAAATTATGAAACTTTTAGATAAAAGTGAGTCGAGCGACTCATTATCATCGCTTATAGCTTAATTCACTGTTGAAATAGTAAAACTACGAGAAATATCTTAACAAAATACAAATAATTGATAGGTTGGCTGCAATAACCAGGCAACTCCATTTTTAAGAATTTGTGGGAAATTGCAGAAAACCTTCCTATAATTTTAAAATTGTCATTTTATTGTTTATATTTTTTCCACGTGAAAAACTTGCAAGAATTAATTATATTACATACTTTTTCTTAAATAATATCAATACCTAGTTTATAAAAAAATATATAACAAATTGGAGCTGCCTATTTTTGCCTAAAATAAACAAAAAGTTTTTGTATGGTTTTTATTAAGTTGTACAAATTTTGTACAAAAACTAAGCTAAACTAAAAAAAAAGTTCATATTACAGTATTATGAAAAAAAAAACTACTAATATCTACGCTTGAATATAAAAATAAAAAAAAATCTGATACATTCTGTCATTCATCGTCATCGTCTGTCTCTGATGTCAAACATTCTTCTGTTTCTACAGGCGCAAGTTTTTGGTAGTACCAAATTTAAGCTTGGCCAACATACTTGTTTCTCAACTCCATGACATTTAATAGCTTTTTTTGATTTAAAGGTAGTGGGGCATTATAAACCTTGTCTCCTACTCCTGGAAAAATTGGTTCATAAGATTTCTTTAAAAGAACAAACTGTTGACACATTAAACCACTTGCTAACTTTGAGCACATAACAATTTCTTTATGTTGGTCATAGAATTTGATAATTTTATACTTTGATATTTGGAATTTTGACCAGAACTATTTCTTGTGTTGTTTTTTTAAATGGAGCAAATGTAGTTAGAATAATATCTTGTGTAAGAGTTTTGACAATAAATTACTCACTTGTATTTTTGATCATGCGACTCCATTTCTCTGGCAGATAGATTCTTTTTCTCTTTTGTTTTTCTTTTTTGACTAGAACAAAAGATCTGTCACAGGGCAGAAAACTGTGCCCCGGTTCTGGATAACAATGAGCAAAAACTCTTAAATCTGCCTTGTAACAGTATAGATTGCCAAAAGTGAACAAGAACTGCGTTCTTGTTTTGGGCCGCACAGTTGTCCCTAAAAACGTAGAGCCTTGTTACCTCCGGTTCAATGTGGTTCTTTATAAAGTCATGTAAGTAACTTATTATCTCATTTGGTGACTTCCGATCTGTGACTTCATCGAAAACAGAAAAGTAGCTCTTTGAAACGCTACCCTCATTAATGCAAAAAGGATAAAACTACAACTGGCGTTTGTAGAAAACGTCCCCAGAAGGAACATGTGGTAGAGGCACGTTTTGTTTAAAATCAAATGACAAGACTTCAACTGTTGGATCTACCCTAGCCAAGGTGGTTTTTTTTTTAAATTTTTATAGAACGTATCAGATTAAGGTTGGTTAAAGCATCGTCATCATTTTTGAGAAACCGTATTTTATTTTCAAGCATATCGCACACTTTACAAGTGTCTGTTCAAGGATGACCAAAGCTCAGATTAAAATTTTCTATAAATGTCCGTCGATAATATGTGTATGAAGCTTTTGGTTTAAACTCTGGTTTATCTAATAGATTATGTTGATCCGGTTCATACTTTTTAGATACAGTCTGTGCATGAGCTTTAGATTTAGTTCTGGTAAAAGGTATCGCCTATTTATGTTATCTTTTCGGCTATAGTGGGTTTTGTCTTGAGAAGCTATTAACATGCTCCTCAATAGACTTTACAATATGTTCTGGGATTTTATTAGGTCTATTTACATGACGACCTTGCATATCTTTTGGACCTACTATGTTTGTAGCCATATAGGTCGATATTCTCTCCACCCTGCTTTTTGTTATTCCGTGAATATTCCTAAATGCCGTTTTACAAACTTTCTTTTCAAATGTTCCCTTTTTAATTTTATACAAAAAGGTTTGGCCTTTTGCAACTCCCCCATCTTTTTTTGGTCGCCTCCTTTGAATGCTTCTTGCCTGTATTAAACCGATTAAAAAAGAAGTTAGTATGAAACAATATTGATATAATACACGTAAACAGGTTTTCTTACCTAAGTACACATCTTGTTGTTCTTTTTTAGCTATTGCACAAAAAGATTCAAAAGTTAAAGTAAACGTTGCTTTACTTAGGCCGTTATAACATTTAAACCGACAGTTACACGGGTCTCTCCGATTTTGTTTTGCTATTGCGTTTTCCTTAACATTATCATACTGTTCTCTTTTAGCTCTTTTTAATTTTCTCTCGTTTCGCTTCCAGATCTCCGAATTTCTGCGTTGCTTTTTAGATTTTTTATTTTTCTCTGGAACTTGTCTAGATGTAGTGGCAAAATTGTTTCTTTCAGACACCTGTCGAAACGTATTTGAAGCAGTTTGTGATTTATCACTATCATTCTCACTCAATTCCGAATCAGAAACGAAATCCGACGACAAATATTCAAACGGCTCTTTTGCATCATTGCTAGATTCACTTGCCATTTTAAAAAATAAACAATGTACACTATAATTACTATTGATTGCACAATCCGAATAAACGATAAACAATCTGAATACACGACTTGCGGTTGGCTTAATAAACAAGCACACTAAACTAAATTCATTTTACAGTTACAGGTGCGTCACTAACTGCAACGTGATGGGAGTAAGGGTATTACTTAAGTGGGGAATCTACATGGTCGTATTAAAAACTGTAGAAGAAGTAAGTGCAAAAAACCAGGCAGCTCCAGGAGCTACCCGGTTCTTGCTGCCAACAGAAAACAAGGCAGCTCCAAATATCGATCCCGCATACACACTATTAGCCGGAGATGCCCGATTCTTGCACCAAACCATCGGTCTATTTTTTCCACGTGTATTTATGTAAAAATATAGATTTTGTAAAAAAGTGGAGCTGCCTGGTTATTGCACCCAACCCTTCAATTATTTTAGTAATGTTATGATAATAACTTAATAACCCTTTAATAACAAGAAAATTTACTTGTTTTATGGTATAGTAATATTAACCAATCCCGTGCCCCACTAAATCAATAAAATCACTACTTACATTGGCAAAAAAATTTGTTGTCTAGTGGTGTTTTTAATTTTTTATTGATCTTGTTGTTAGCTTTGTTTTTTGATAAACTTATTTTACTAGGGATTTATTGCAAAATTTTTTTTTATTGTATACGTTCTTAATTTAATTTAAAGAATTTTCTTTTAAATATTTCTTTTAGCGCGTAGGGTAATTTGTTTTTCTTGTAAGATTTTTGTTGGAAATACAATTGATGTTGTAGAGTTTCGGACTAAAAAAATTAATTTATTAAAATTTTTTTTGTATAATTACCCTTAAAGGTAAATGACATTTTAACCTCTAGATTTTTTTGTACCCTTTTGCTCTTCTAGTCTCTTTTGTTTTTTTTGTTTGAACGAATAAATTAAGGGCGATGCGGACACTTGTGTTTCAACTGTGTAGGGTGTTATTTGAGGTATCTACAATCTGTTTTAAATAATTTTGGGAATCGTTTAATTTGAACTATATTTAATTTTGCATTTTGCACGTTTCTAGTGTTTACGTTTATTTAAACCCCAACTATAGTAAAATTAACTAATTACAAACCGTTAACTTAGTTTTTTCGTCTTACACGTATTTTATTTTGTTTAACGCACTCATAAACCGTTTGTCATCGATTTATCTAATGTTTTTTCCCATTTTATTAAAGTTTAATTTAAATTGAGTTTATGTATAATGCTATGGGATACAATTAATAAAATGATTAATTCAGATCGTAAAATAATCACTGTCACTGAAACAGAAGACGCTAGTTTTAAATTTTTATTCTATTTTTAGAACATATAAAGGGGATCTTTTGAAACACTGCAATGAGATGGGAGACATAACTAAATTCTGATTTGTTTTAAAACGGTCGTTAAATTAAGGCACGTAACATTAAGAATTAGTAAAAGTTGAGCACCGTTTCGTTAATACGTGCGTTTATATTTAAGTATACATACAGAAAATTAACCTAGCATACAGAATTGTTAGGTCAACTTCAACTTAAAAGGTATTAAATAATTTGTACGTTAATTCCACCAATCACAGCATTCCGAACTTGAAATTTGAAATCGTCATTGAAAAAACATAGCGATAACTTCAAAACTACAATGTAAGTAAGATATTTTCTTACTTTAAATTTGAATTTATTTTAAATTATGTTTGTGGGCAGTTTTATCATCTCACACGCCGATTCAAAATTCCCAACTAAACATCATCTTGCTGTTAAAGGGTTGCCTCTACATTCCAGGACAATAAATTATTCCAGGGAATGGCCCCAAAATTTCCAGATGATTTTAAATAATAAGAAAAATTCTGCAATCGAGGTTTTGATAACGAGAAGACGTTTAAGGATCTTCGTCATCAACCAATACCGGATATCGACGTTTTAAAAGGAAATCAATAGTTTCAAAATAACACAACGGCGCGCCATCTATTACTTGAAGCCGTAATTGTCAACAAGAAGAGTTGCCTAACCGACAGGAGATTATTTTCTTATTATTTTCTGTTTTCCTCGTTTAACTGAGATTTTATCGTTACAAATTAAAATATTTTTTTTACAAAGAAACTACTAGATATGAAATTCTGTGACGCATGACTCTTGTTTCATTCTAATTATAAATTGACTAATCAATAAATGCTAATGTATAGTCACTTATTTTGAGCTGCCATATATTATTTTAAACAGAATAAAAATGTGATGAAGAAAGTCTTTCAAAAAATTAAAAAAATTGTTGCGATTTCTGCACATTCGATTTTGACTTTATCGTTTTTAAAAGGGACACTATCAAACAATTCAAAATTTAGAACAATGTGATTATTGTTAAGTTTTAAAATTCGAACAATTAAAACAATTTATAAAATAGACATAAAGCAAGGCGCACACATTTTACTAATATAATGTGATAATAACAATATTATGAAAATAGGAACTGACAGAGATTATTTATGATCACTATTTAACCACGTATGCAACTATTCAACTTGGGTACATGAATAAAAAGGACCTTTTTGTTGAAATTACATTTATCATGGTAGCGATAATCGATTTTTAATTTACTATTCACATAAAATGCTTTCATTGTCGTGATCCCTAACAATTTTATAGTTTATTCTGAAAATGTTTGATGATATGAAATAAGTATTTAAAAGTCACAGGTATTTGACTTTTGATTTCCACATTAACTGAAAATAAATACATTAGTAATGTTAACAACAAAGTTTCTCAAAATTTTCTATTAATTTAGAATAACAGACCACCACTTTAAATAAAAACAAAAGTTTATTAGTATTTCTAATAATATAAGTTGTAAAAGTTTTGATTGCTCATATTTCCCAAACTAAAATTACTTTTACTCTAATGTGGGTTTTAGTGAACAATTCAATCCACTGAGAACGAATTATAATATCCACCGCACATATTGTTTGTTTTTTCACTTTATTGTTGAAATTTTCTTGTTCTATAGCCAGCAGTAATCACAACCCTAGTTGTATATTTTTCATAAAGTAATAAGACTTGTTACGGACGTAATTTTGAGAAGTAGGTAATGTAGTCTACGACAGTTTTTGTTCTAAATCTCAAAAAATTGGAAAATGATTTTTTTATTTGTGTATTTTTGTTTAATTGATTTTATTTAAAATGTAATCTAGAATATATAATTGACTTATGGATCTGCCCAATTGATCTAAAATATTAGAAGCATTGAATCACTTCTGGTTATACCAAAATTATTTCTAGTGGAACATTCTGTATATTATGACGGATTAAGATGGCCATTTTTTAATAATCTAATAAAATATAAAAAACAATAAATCGTCTTGTCAATAATCATCACTTGAATAACAAAATATTGAAATGTACGAAAATAAAAAATATAGACAGAAACAAAGGCATAAAGTAAAGTTATGATGTCAAATCGTCCGTACGCCTCGACACCGACGCTTCGACGTAAAATCACCTCGATGCGAGCTTATCTCGATTAAAGATCGTTTGGGCGCCACATCATCTCGGCATAAGCTCGATGCGAGATTATTTGTTTCAACGAAGGTAATGTGGTGTTTTTGTGTTTTTAATTTGTATTTGTATTTGGGCGACAACTGCAAATATAACTTATGTAAATAAATCGATGTACAGTACGAACGTTTAGTCTGAAATAATGGATATATCTAAGTTCCAGATTGCTTACGACAAAAACCCCCGAACACATCAATTTTTTTTTGCATATTTTTTAAATTCAAATTAATTTTTACCCTCTCGACTTTTTGCAATTACGTCATCAATAATTTTTTTAAATGGCACCACCTAAATTTTTTGCAGTTTTGGGTAGATTTAATTTAACTAAAATAAAAACTAGAGATATTTTACAAGTATTATGATTTTTTTGCTTTCCACTCAAATAACGAACTATTTACTTCAAGATAAACTAAAAAAATGATAGTTAGCAACTGATAAAGTTACTTACAGAATTTTTTTATTACTTTCTTTCAAAAAAGGTTATAAAAGTTCTAATTTTTGTTTATTTTAAAATTAATATCTCGGAAACTGTCAATGACAATGTTAAAAGTTACACATGTCTGAACTGAAAGAATGCTTAAATTTACCCAAAACTGCAAACAAATTTAGATGGCGCAAAAAAAAAAAAATATTGATGACATCATTGCAAAATGTAGAGATGGTAAATTAATTTAAATTTTAGAAAATATGCGCTTTAAAAATACAAAATTGACGTGTTCGAGGTTTTTTGTCGTAAACGATCTTAACCCTTATCCGGCAAGGGGGCCTAGTAGGCCCGACGACGGAATCAAACTTCAATATTTATATTAATAAATATAATTTGACTTAATGCATTCCAGAATTCTTTCAAAACAGTATTTGCTATTTACTTATGAAAAAATTTTGGATTATATTTTTGTGTATATTAATCTTATCAGGCAAATCCTTCTAAATACTCATTACCGGGTAAGCGGGCTTAGTAAGCCCTAAATTGTTTATCGAAAAATAATTGCTTTTGAGGATTATCTAATGAGCATCTACATAATTACAGTGTCTTTATATATAGCTAATTAGTGAAAAATTTTGGTTTTACAATAAAAGAAAACTTTCCCTGTATTTATGAAAAGATAATAGTACAAGTATAAATATTCATGCCAATACTTCTTTGAAGTTTAGTTCGTATGCAATTGTGAATGTGATTGTGCCGCATAAGAATGAATCGAAAGTTAACTCACGCAGAACTGGAAAAATAGCCCAAAATCCATGGAAGGAAGATGACGACGACATAGAATATGTAATTGATTCATCAAGTGACGAGGAAGAAGAAGATCATGTTTCATCTGCTAGTGAAGCTGAAGACATTCAAGAACTGGATGAAGGCGAAGAGATGCATAATTTACATGTTGTTACTACATCGAAATACAGTTCTAAAGATGGCACAGAATGGAGCAGCCAACCTGCTCCTACAGGTCGATCTCGTTCGTGTAACATAATCAAATCAAAGTTGCATAAAGCGATAATACCGCAGGGAAAAATTATTGACGAACCAATTGACGCTTTTTGTTTATTTTTAGACGACGATATAGTCTCTGAAATTGTTTTACGTACAAACAATGAAGCCAAATCGATGTTGAAAGATATTATTTGGAAGCCATGTGACAACATCGAAATTCGCGCTTTTTTTCGGTTTGTTACTGAGCGCTGGCCATCTGAGCGCAAATGAAACCAGCTATGATGTGCTGTGGAGTGCTTTATACGGGCCACCAATTTTCGAGGGACTATGGGATTGAAAAGATTTAAAATTTATTACGATTTATACGTTTTGATAACAAAGAAACGGAAATTTGGGAAATGGTCAATAAACAATATCTGAAAAAGCATTACTTACCAGGAGATAATATGACAGTGGATGAACAGCTTGTACCTTTTCGAGGAAGATGTCCATTCCGTCAATATATACCATCAAAACCTGATAAATATGGTTTGAGATCTGTGGGCTGCGATTCCCAAACGTACTATCCTCTAAATGGGATTCCCTACATCGGAAAGAAGGCAATCAAGTTGCGAAAGGCCTCGCAAGTAGTGTAGTTGAACAACTAGTAGAACCGTTTTATAATTCAAACAGAAACGTGACATTTGGACAATTATTTCACAGATTATATGTTAGCAAAACGCTTATTGAAAAATGGACTAACATGCGTAGGAACTGTGAAAAAAACAAACGCTTTATACCGCAAGAATTTTGCCTAGCAAGAAACGGAATGAAGAAAGTTCAATTTTTTGGGTTCACATCACATGCATCTTTGGTATCGTATGTACCCAAAAAGAACAAAAGTGTGATAATCTTGTCAACTATGCATCACAATCAAGGAGACAATAGCGACTATAAGAACAAACCAGAAATGGTAATGTATTATAACCACACTAAGTGTGGTGTGGATACATTAGACCAAATGGTTCATAAATACATGAGTAAACGTAAAACAAATCGTTGGCCATTTACATTTTTATGAATCTTTTAGACGTAAGTGGTGTCGCAGCTTATGTTATCTGGACCAATCTAAAACCAGATTGGAACAAAAATAAACACGAAAAAGAGGCGTTTATTTTTGTTGTCTTTATCTGAGAGTTTAGTAGTTCCTCATATTAGAAGAAGACAATCTAGAGGGTTGCAGCTAAGTATCCAGCACTGTATGAATCAGTTTGTAGATGAACCAATTTCTACAAAAAAATTAAAATTAGAAAATAAAGAAAATATTAGAAGAAGATGCTATTTGTGTCCTAAAGTTAGGGATCGTAAACAAAACAATCGTGTAGCGAATGTAAACAAAATATTTGTAACGAACATTCGAAATTATTGTGTAATAATTGTTGTAAATAATTCTTAATTTAATTGTTGTAATGTCTGTTTGTATTAAATAATTTAAAAACATTTGATTATATATACATATATACATAAACCTCACCTCCCAAGCACATACAAATAGAACGGGCCTAGCAGGCCCGTGCTGCCCGGTAACGTCAGGATATTATGTTGCCCGGATAAAGGTTAAACTTAGATACTTAAAATTAGTAAGTTACAATTATTATTATAAATTACAAAACAACAATAATTACGTGAAATTTATTTTGTTTTTTTATTAATTTCACGAAATGGTTATGAGTAGAGTGCGAATACTGATACAACTAGCACGCTCCGATAACAGTGTGATACAGCTTGCCTCGAAGCTCTATTTTAAAAAATAAAAAATACTAGAAAATATTTCAATATGGTCAAGAATGCTAATTTATGTTCACAAGGGACATTTACTAACAATACAATTTGGCTTAACAAATGTACCGGGTGTCCCGGCAGCCTCCATCTCAAAAAACTCAATTTACAGAGCGGGTCAAGTGAAACCTCATATGAAAGGTATTGTAATTCTCTAAACAACCAAATACATTTTATTCAGAGAAATGTCCTTCTTTTGCTAGAAAACAGTAAAAAATGCAGAAAATACTGAACTATCAAAGTGAAACGAATTCTCCTTTCTTTGGCCCGAGCATTAAACTTAATTAGCACTTGCAAAGAATCATACAAAATGTTACGTATGAGGTGTCACTCCACCTCCATCCCAATTAACATTTTTGAAAAGAGGGCTGCTCCTATTAGCATGTACAGAGAAATTTCTTCAATACGAAAAGTCCAAATCCAAACTTGAATTGATCTTATCAACTAGTTTAGCATTTTTTTTGCATTTTCTATTGCTTTCTTAAAAAAGGAGGTTCTTCGCCCCCCTTAGGCCTTTTCTCGGAACAAAATGTATTTGGTTGAATAGAGAATTATAATACCTTTCATATAAAGTACTACTTGCCCCGCCCTGTAAATTCAGATTTTCAATATGAAGGCTGTCAGGGGCACCCTGTTCGTTTGTACGGGCAAATTTTATGGTTAATAAATATCCCTTGTAAACTTAAATTGGCATTCTTGACCATATTGTTGTATTTTCAGACTTATATATATATATATATATATAGTTGTATAGAAAATTGAAAAAAGCTTTCAAAAGAGATACCTGTGAACCCATCATGCCATTTAAGATTTTGTAGATTGGAGATGCCGGGGCCACTCTTCAAAATCCTAATAGCAATCCATTATCTCTTGTTATTAAAATTGTTTTTTATCACTATCTACCGAAGAAAGTAAAGGCGCGCTCAACACATTGCTTTTCCTCAATGTAACCCGGTTACTTACTAAAGACAAGAAAAATCTCCCGGTCTGTGCTGTGATGCTAACTAATAACAATAAAGCCAAAAAATATTTAGTATGAAACAACTATACAACTCGATAATAACAATTAAAATTCGGAAAAAACAACAAACCTCTTTGAATGTCATCGTTGCCAATGCCAATGCACTAAATTACCATCATGCATTTACTGTGGAGGGAAACACGCAGCAAGCTACCGAGGTTGCAAACTTCACTTAGAATTACAACAAAAACGTATCCAAAACAGAGCTGTTCTTAATAATCCACTTGTTAATCCCACACAAACCTGTGCTAATATAACCGCAAATGTCCTAAACTCTAATCCAACTCTCATAAATCTACCCAGCTACATATCAGAGCAACCGCTAACAGATAACATCATCAAAACTTTCCTAGAACTAATTATTCTCTTCATCCCCCAAATTAAACAATTTATTATCAACAAAATTTTACCTTTGTTGTTAAATGGATCTTAAAGCGCCAAGACTTATAGAAAATTTAACAATCTTAAACTGTAACTCAAATGGTATTATCAGTCAACAATCGCTAATATGTGGTATGTGTTACTGAAATTCATTTTACTGAAAATAATACCTTCAAGATACTTAGACATCAAGTTTATCGCAGAGATAGAAACGCTAGGATTGCTTCTGGAAGTGTTGCAGTTATTACTAAGAGAAAATATGGACATACAAAATTGAAAGTTACAGGTGTTAAAATTAAACTGAAAAGCTACAATCGTCATACACTTCTAAGCTTCTATAGACAGTCAAACAAAAAATTAAACGATATAAAAAGATTACTTGATACAACCGAACAAATTCTAGTTATCGGTGACCTAAATGCAAAGAATACTCTATGGGACTGCTGCGCAAGCAATCAAAGAAGGCATCAAATTACAACAGTTTTCTTGTAACGACGCTTTTTGGATTATGACACGTGACAAGTACAGGTATTTCCCTTATTGAGCATACCACCAGCCAGATATATTAGACAAAAAAAGTAGCCAAACAACCCAAACAAAGTAATTATAGAGCTAAACTAGAAGCACCTACCAGTGTTAGTAACTTTTTAATGTACACCTGTGATACAACAACTACCAGTTAAGCTGATCAACAAACCGATATACTGGGACACTTTTCGTGAATACTTAGACACAAAACATAGAAAATCAAGCACCCTTGACACTGTAGAAAAGATGGACATAACAATACTTAATATTTCGACATCAATAACACATGCTGTATAGTCATCAACATCAACATCGACAAGACGATATCCATCTATCCTCCAAACTATCAATCTAATTAAAGAAAAAAAGTGTAATAAGAAGGCAGTGGCAAAAACAATAAATTCGGAAACAAAACGACAACTGAACACTCTAATACATCAAATCAAAAAGAAAGTTGATGAGTTTAAAATAGACTCATATAAGAAATACACAGCGGAAATAGGACCGGTTGATTCAAAAATGTGGAAAACCACTAAAAGAATATTAAAAAAAAAGCGAAGAACTTCCTAAACTTATTGTTGGCAACGACACGCTCAGTACAGACGGTGAAAAAATCGAAGTCATTGCAAACATCTTGAAAAGGTATTCATCTAACAGTCAGTAATACTTCAATGCAAACTGCTTATGTAACCAATTATATTGAGCCTCCCTCGCTTGAGAAATAGCACAATTTATAACCTATTTGCGTAAACGGAAAACTTCTGGACACGATTTAATACCAAACATAGTACTTCAACACCTAATAAATAAACGTCTAGCCTACTTAGTTTCACTGTTTAACGATGGTCTACGAAAAAGCTACTTTCTCAAACACTGGAAACATGCGCGCACATTTTATTGTTTGCCAAATAAGGCAAACTCAAAAGTTATGTTACTAAACTAAAAAAAACGAACAAAGAAACTGAGACAAAAATTCCTGTACAAATAGGACAAATAAATCTGCCCCTCCCCATTTAAAAAACAGTCAAGCCACACTAGTAGATTTTAAGAAATTTTGGGGAAAGGTGAGGGGAGGTTGTTTATTTGATTGAATAAATTGCTAAACCAGTTACTCAAAAATATCGATGTTGACGTACTATTATATTTTAATATTATATTGACGTTAAAGTTTCATTTTTGTACCCAGCTGTCCTTAATTGAATTGAAAACTAATTCGGCCTTTGAGCAACTGTAATAAGATTACAAGAACTACTTTGGTAGAATTCTATAGTATAACGATATTGGTTTTATTTATAACGTTCTTTTTAGGGATCTTCACAATCAAGGTTAAAAAAATACTTAGCCCTATAATGCAGGATTGCCTAACGTTCTTCCCTGACAAATGGAGGATTATTCGAAGGCTAAAACTGTCTTTTAGGCAATATTGTCAATGAAAATGAATATAAACACATTCACCATAGAAAACATGGACAAGGAAAAAACATTAAACATTATAAGTTCAAACAAGTATTATACATCAGATTTGTATTCAGAACACGACGCGTTGATATCTTCACCATCAAAGTGTTGGTAATGTGATTTGATCTGTTCATCACATTTCTGCACATTAAACATAATTTTTGGCAAGTTCTTTAACATATTGCAACACGTTTTTCTTTGGTCACACGGAAAAAAAGCTATGCCCGGTTCAGAAAAACGGTGATAAATTCAATTAAATTTTTCTGTGTGCACAATTGTATGAAGAAATTTTACCATTACATAGTTTTTATTCTCAGATAAGCAGTTGTCAGAAAACATAAATATCTGTCACTTCGGGTTTTATGATTTTGACAAACACATTCCAAAGCATGCGCATAACTTTATTTTGCCTATTGACACACAATCTCATTATAAACAAAAAAGTAACTTTTCCGATAAATACTTCAATAGGTTGTGCAAAATGTCATCAAATTGAAACTAAATTATTAGTCTTTGATTTCATCCCTCCACCTAAAAGAATCAAGAATATTCATTTGTAACTACGAGACTTGTCCAATTGAAATCCATCTTTGCTAAAAAAAATTATTGAAAAATATATTTTACAAATAATTGCTACTACAATTAAGACACTTGTTCTATTGTTTTACCAACTGATGAACACCGTGCTTAAAAAATTCTTGTGGCTGCTGCTTAAAGAATTCTTTTACGGAATTTTGTACTTCTTTGCCCGACCAAAAATGATTACCTTTTAACGCCTTTTCAAATGGTCCAAAGATGTGAAAATCGCATGGCGATTAATCGGGACTATAAAGGGGATGCTCTAATATCATCCACTTGTTTTGTTGTAAATTTTCTTTAACTACTTTGCTTTTCTGGACGTTTTCGTCTTATTGCTTGCTAGAACTTGTTTAAAGTTTTATTGTACATGTTTGCGCTGATATACACTAGATGTTCTGTAAACTCTATGAGCAAGAATCCTTCATAGTCGAAAAAAAAAATGTTAACGTGACCTTGCCTGCAGAAGAAGGTTGAACTTTAAACTTTCATTGATTACAGTTTACTAGATACGCAGAAACATGCGTTTCCATACACTGCTTGCATTTGCGTATGAATTTGCATTAGTCACAAACCTCCAACACACAAATCTAAATGACTGCAAGCTGATTATATTTGGACGGATTATTAATAACAAATGATAGAAACAGATCAGTGGGACATTTACAAACACAACTAAAATTGCAAAACGTCAGTTAGATGAGTACAGGGTGGGTCAAATTCGAATGTTCTTATGGAGAACTCGATAACTATAAGAGATATGGGAAAACGGATGGCGCATCCTCGGTCTTTTTTTTTGAGAGGAACTGAATGGCAAAAACCGGAATTTGCTATCATCTTTTGTTTTAGAGCTATAAGCAAAAGTTCGATTTTTTCAACTTTTCGTTAAATGTCGATATCTCGGTTGTTGTGAAGTTACAGAAAAAAATATTAGCACGTTCTTCATACACTTTTTTAATGGCAATCAAATGAGCCGACTGGATTTTAAATATCTTCGTTGGTTCTCGATTTATGATATAAAGTTGTGTTTTTTAAATAGAAACTATAGTTGGCTATGACATATTTAAATAGCGTTCTTTATCCTCTTTTCAATGATGTAGGGTCTATTATTTCCGTTTTGTCTCTTTTTATTAAAAATGTTAAATTAATACTTCAAGAGAGGAAAATTAAATTTAAGGACTTAAATCAAGATACAAATTTTAAATAATAACAATAATTATTAACTTAAGTATTCAAACTGATGTCTATTGTTTTTAATACATAAGTTACACTTCTTCCTAACACTCTGAATTGCATTTCGTATGTGGATATTGGATACTGAATTGACGCATTCTGTAAACTTTTGTCTGAGTTCGTTGAGGCAATTACTTTTTCTTTTATATAAATTGTCTTTAATATAACCCCAAAAAAAGAAATCCAGTGGTGTCAAATTAGGGGAACGCGGCGGCCACCTTACTGGACCGTTAGTTTCCTATCCAGTTTCTTCCAAAATGTATCTTTAACGCTTCTGTAACAATTCTAGCCTTATGAGGTGGGACACCATCATGTTGGAAGAATATATCTCTTCTTTCAAGCAAGGGTAAATTATCCAAATATTCTTCAAAAATATGATTGTTTAGGAGTTCATAATATCGTTGACCATTTAGAGTCTCTCTATACATGTGATATATTAACACATTATAGCCAAGTAGGGCACACCAAACACTAAAACCGAACCGTCCTTGGGTTTGGCCTTCAACAGTACGGTGAGGATTCACATCAGACCAATAATGTTGGTTGTGTCTGTTAAAAATTTCAGCACTACTAATATAGGCTTCATCTGTCCAAATCACACGCATGGAGACAGATGGATCTTGTTGAAGTTTTAGGCAATACCAATTAAAAAATTCCAATCGTCTCTGAGCATCTGCTGGATGTAGATAATGCCTCTTTCGGATTACAAACGGGTTGAATTAAAAATACGCTTATCTGATTGCCTTCTTTTGGGATAACGCTCGAAATATATTTCAGATGCAAGAACAGTATTATTATTACTTTAAATGAAGCATTCTAACATATTATATTTCTCATAGTTTTAATAAGCCATTTTACATTTTTGTGAAATAACAGGTAATTAATATATAATTACTAATAACAATCTGATAATTTAATGACAGGTAGCAACAATACATTTCTCTACTGAAAAACAATTGATGAAATCGTTTTAGATATCTATGATTTTGTGGTATTTTATTGGATAAAGTTAAACGCCAAGTGGTCTAACTTTTTGAAAACAATGGACATCAGTTTGATAACTTAAGTTAATAATAATTATTATTATTATTTAAAATTTAATATCTTGATTTAAGTGCTTAATAGTATATTATGCTACTAAGAGTAGAACGCATTCTTTTTTGTGTTGAGCGAAGGTATTGCGGCCGAAGCGCAGCTGAGGGCCGCAAAATACTTTGCGAAACACAAAAAGGCGTTCGACTCCGTGTAGCATATACTATTTTCTTCAAGCGTAAAAAAACCAAATTCTTGAAGTAATTGAGGTGGTTTTAGAATGAATAGGCAACAGCGTTAACTCAACTTTACAACTGTCAAACATGACTGTCAAACAACATTATTTTGTTGTGTGTATTAACACGGTTTGTAAAAGGAAAATTTTTGTATTAATTTGTAGAATAAGAAAGAAAGCTATAATTATTTAACAATACAACAATAATAATAATTAACTCTTATTTCAGATGAAAACTTAAAACAAACATTCTTTTGTAGTAACTATATAGTGGAAAAAATACCTATTTCTTATTTATAGTAATATTAAAGGTACAATTTTGTAATGTCGAGTTAATAATATTTAATCCACTACTTGCTGTTTTAGAACTGACATTGACGTCATTATAGTCGTGATGGATTTCATATTCACTTGACTGGGATATGCTCGATGTTGCGGTGGAAGTACTAGGCCTGTTAAGATCACCTGATGTTACGGTAGATGTGTTACCTTCATCGCACGCTAATATTCTATTGGCAATTTCACGTTTGTTTGAAAGGGAGTCTTCGATGTATCCCTCAGCTACATTGTTAGATTTCCATCCACCGTGTCTTTTTAAGAGTGGTAATGTCTCCACCATTGTCAACTAACAATGTAGCTGAGGTTCGTCGCAGTGTATGACCAGTGTATTCCTCTGGATTAGGTAGTTTTAAAAAGTTGCCACTTGTTTTTGGTATACCTGAAATTTTATGTATCCCCATAACGACACGGTGGCATCTACCATTTTGGTATTTTAAAAAGAATCTTGTTATGTTGATGTCATTAGGTCGAAGTGTCATATATTGTCTACATAAATTTAAATAAAAATCTCCAACTATGGTAAATGTCCAGTGACTTATTCGTTTTAGTATTAGGAATTTTTACTAGTATTATACGTTCCAGGTCTTCAATATCCTGTATTCTTAAATTGACTAGTTCGTCGCAACGACATGCCCACTAACTCCGAATATTAATACGATCTAAGAAAATAGTATCTACTTTAGCGATTGAAAAGTTATATTTGAAATTACCTTCATGGCCAAATATTCATTGTTTGGCGAATTTTGTAAAAGTTATTAAAATGTTCTTTTGAGAAAACTTTTGCTTTTTTTGGTTGATACCCATCAGCGGCGCTTCAAGAAGGAAATTAATTTTGCGTAATTCTTTAAGTTTATGTCATGTTTAATATTTAATTGGCACTTTAGCATGGAATATTGTGCCCATAATGACGAACTTTTCATAGTTTCCGCCAAATGGGAAAAATACGCTAACATAACATTTTCTGTGTAATTGATTATATTATTTTCTTGCGCCCATTTCAAAAATTTATTGTAAGCAAAATCATATATTTTGCGCGATTTGTTCAGGAATCAAATTTTTCAACTAAGGCATCGGCGATTTGTTTTATTTTAGGTGGAGTTCCTTCAATTTGCGACATTTTTAAAAGTTTAAATTTTAAATGGCGTTTCTGCTTAAAAAGTGCTAATACCTCTACCGGCAAACTAAGTTACTAATTGAGCGTAAAATAATAATATTATTGTACGCCGTAAAATAATGTAGTCGTTCTATATATTCAATGCGGTATAGTAAAATTCATATTTTAGCACGCTTGAAGAAAATTTAATTTTCCTCTCTTGAAGTATTAATTTAACATTTTTTAATAAAAGAGACAAAACGGAAATAATAGATCCTACATCATTAAAAAAAGGAGATGAAAAGCGCTATTTAAGTATGTCATAGCCAACTATAGTTTTTATTAAAAAAACACAACTTTATATCATAAATCGTGAACCAACGAAGATATTTAAAATCCACTCGGCTCATTTTATTGCCATTAAAAAAGTGTCTAAAAAACGTGCTAATATTTTTTCTGTAACTTCACAACAACCGAGATATCGACATTTAACGAAAAGTTGAAAATCGAACTTTTGCTTATAGCTCTAAAACAAAATACGATAACGAATTCCAGTTTTCGCCATTCAGTTCATCTCAGAAAAAGAGACCAAGGATGTGCCATCCGTTTTTCCATATCTCTTATAGTTGTCGAGTTTCCAATAAGAACATTGAAATTTTGGCCCACCCTGTACAAATGTTTCAAGGCTAACTTGACCAAAGATGAGTTCAATTGAACAAACCTCGTACAATTTTGCAGGATTTCTATAAATTTAACTTAATTGTTAAATGCCCCTGTTTTGGTATCATACAAGGCCATGTCACCCAAAAATAAAAGCACATAGACTGGAAACTACTAATCTGGGTATAGCAAGAAACCAACTGTACGCCTACAAACAAGATGGTATGATAACATAAAATCAATTACAGGATTGAAGTGGCAACAACTAGCACATGTTAGAAAGGACATTTCTGTTTAGTCGTCTTTTTTTACTCCATGAATCAACATCATCGCATCATCAATTATTAATAATAAATCAGAAAACAAAAGTATTTTGTTTCTTATACATTATTTCTTCGATGTTTAATTAAGAGATTAAACAAACTCATTGAAAACAAAAATTAGTTTCTCGAATATATCAAATTTGAAAATTATCTACTCACCATTTATTATTACAACCGATTTTGAGAAAAGTGGTATTTACAAATTAACTTGTTCATGTGATACATTTTATATTGGTAAAATTTTATTTCTAATTTACACTTTAGGTACATTCACAACAAAAATAAATACATTAACAATCTTAATTCAATTAAATCAACATTTGCTTTCCATACCTTAACATAATAAAAATTAAATCCTTATTCATTTTTTTAATGTTAACCAAATAATAATAATTATATTTTAAACTACCATGAAGTTATTTATGTTAATTTAGATAATATAAAGTTTTGGTAATTAATCAAACGCCTACTATTTTGAATTTTATATTTTTAGTAAATTCGTATACTTTATCATTAAGGCATTTCATTAAAATTTATTTGACATATAATTGTAAGTAATCATTTGTTTGTTACCTTTTATTACTACACGTTAAACTAATTTATATGAAAAAACACATAATATAAAAAATACGTTTTACGTGCACTCTGTGTTAAAAGTTTATAACAACACAAAGATTTCTTTCTAAATTAACTTTATTTATTTAATAGTTCTGACAGTAATGGAAAGGTTTCTGTACTTGAAAAATTTTATATTAATCAATAAAACGTTTCAAAGAAGGGATCTGTGCAAAGTGAGAACCAAAATATTTCTAGGTGGCGTTTGAAGCACGTTTCATATAATTTTTTTTTTGATAATAAGTCGAAAATTTCCAATAATTTTTATTTATAAATAATTTCGATAAATTAAGATGAAGACTGGTGTTGTTCTTAAGAAAATTAAAAGGCACGTATTCTAAGGTTTTCTTATTCTAAATACAAACTAGAAAATTTAAATTCTTTTGAACGTTGATTCCAATTCCACTAACATCTCTGAATATAAAACAGTTTTTTTATTTACTGAAGTAGAAACTTGACTTATTGAAATTAAACCAACAAAAAAACGCCACAAATTGAATCAGCACTTATAATTTTTTTTACGCATCTAGAATTTTGTACTTCTGTTTTAATTATAAAAAAGTACAAGTTTTAATACATACTTTTTAAATTAGAATATAGTTTCATAATTTTTGCAGCACATTTTGATTGTCATTTAAGTCCTCAGAAATATTTTTCATGTTTTGAAGTACAATTTGCTAAAGGAGTACAAATGTTCAAACAATGACCTATGTGATTTAACAACAAAATTATTTAGGTACTTTATGTTTTTAAATTGCAGTAGGAATAACTTAAAATAATAGTTGTACCGCACTTAAGTTGTACAGTTGTATACCGCACTTAAGTATACATATCTGATAAGGTCATAATAAGAGCCGAAATGCGCATCAGGTGTTCCTTCTTTGCGTGTATGCTACTGCACAGAAATACTTGGTTTGCTATCGACACGATTGTTTAAGCATTTAAAGTTATCGCTTCTGATAACGATAATGCGCATAAAACATTCTATGTCGTTACAGTTAATTATTGGCGTTTCTTAGTTTAATAAATACACTTTTTAATACAGGCTGCTTAGGATAAAACTTGGGTCACCTCATAGTTTAATAATATTTGGGAAATTTTTAATTTTTACAAGTTATTTCGGTTGTAACAGTTTACTAACAGATTGCTTAACTAAATTGTAATAAAAAAGTAATGAAAATAAAAAAGTGTATTTTGACATGTTTTTGATTGAAACAAAAGAAAGTTTAAAGATTTCAGTAGCAAGTATTTTGGCACTGACAACAGCTTGAAAACAACTAGACAAGCTCTAAATCTAATTTTGGATAACATTTGAGAAAAGATTACCCTATTCTTGTTGGATTGGATTAAAATTTAAATTGGGAACAAGACCGACAAGTCGCGTGATTTAAACCATGTCAAGATACTCCATAACTATTTGAGCAGAATGGAGACGTGCGTGAGCATGCATAAATGTTGCGTTTTTTGAATAACCATAAACGATAAGAAATGGTTTTTAGAACTCTGCCAGATACCTATGCGCTGTCAACGTCCCATTCTCATAAAAACTAACTCCGTGCGAAGGTCAAAAAAATATACTTTCCCATAGACAAATCGTTTATCAAATGGAAGTCGCTCGGCAATACACACTCTTGCACAATACGTGACTCTAATTCGTTATTGCCTAAGACAAGGGTTCACATGTTCTCAAAATTCAATCTTGTAATTCGGTGTTCACCAGAACGCGGAAATCCAATAGCTTTAGTTTGAGAAGTTAATACAGAAGGATTAAGTTGCTTTAAGTCCACTCACGTGTGTTTACATTTCCAACTCCTTGCAGATGATTTCAAAGAGAAACTGCGGTGACCGTTTGGTTTATGAAGGCATTAAAAACTAGAAAGGGGTCCTTGTAGTTAGTAAAGATTTTTGCCCGGAACAAGGTTTCTCACTGTTTCACGTGACCGCGGTCGCTACAATTCGTCTCGCAACAAAGGATTTATGCTGACGGCAAAACACTGACGATGCCAACACTACACAAACAATTTGCAACAGCCAGATAAATCCATAGAAAAAAAAGTTATTTTTTTATTGAAGCAGTCAGTTAGTAAACTATTATAACCGGAAAAAAACTAAAAATTTTAAATAACTTCAAATTGCAAGGTGAGCCTTAATTTATGCGTGGCAGTGCACATTTTAGTTTGATATCTAGTAATGTACAAACATTTTGATATCTTAACTTTATACTTAGTTGTTTGAGAAAATTCAATTGTTACAAGGTGCGATTTTTTCCAATATATTGAAAGTAACGAATGTTTAAAAAACTGGGCTAGGTAAGTTTTGAAATTTTCTTTAACATTTGGTAATATTTTTAACAAAGCACTAATATAAACTTTTAGGTTAGAATTAAGATATTTAAGAAAACATTCAGTTAGAGTTCCATGATACCACGCGTTTTTTTTCTGTACTATTTGTTATACTGTAAAAATAATTAAATCAATTTAATTCCAACCCAGGTTTCTTTTGAACACTAGTTGGGAATTTTTAAAATCAATAATGGCAGTTTTTATTTAAACAACTGCAAATCTTAGTAAAAATATTTCAAAAAATAGTTAATGTTAATAATGCAAAGAATGAACCTAACTTTTGTTAATTGTCATGTTTTCAAAGCCCAATAGGCTAATCAATAGAGTTTTTTCGTGACAAAAATACTAATAGGAAGAGATATGTGTTATCATATCAAGAACAATCAGTAGATTAATTTGGATATAAAGCCAACACGCGATTGTCATTAATTAATTTGTAATTTCAAATTAGTGCAAAAAAAACGTTCTTTTTTGGTTTTTTTGTTTCTGACTAATTACTAATACGAGGTCTATCCGGAAAATATCAAACCTTTTTAGGTATCTAATAATCTGTTATAGATAAAGAGTTGGGGCTTGATTTGGAATTTGTCTACATTCTCCTGAGTGCACACACAAGTGTGAGTGTCACATTTTGTTTTCCACGAAAATGTCCGAGCGCGAGGATCAGCGAATTTGCATCAAGTTTTGCGCAATTTAAGGGATGCGGTGAGGCCCAAGCGTCCTGAGCTCTAGGCAAACGGCGACTGGATGCTCCAACACGACAACGCTCCTGCCCATTCCTTGTGCCTGGTCCAACAATATTTTTGCGAAACACGGGATCGCACAGGTGCCGCACCCTTTTACAGTCCAGACCTAGCGCCCTGTGACTTCTGGCTGTTCCCCAAACTCAAAAGCGTGTTGAAAGGAACTCGATTTCAGTCGGTCGAAGATATAAAAAAACACAACGCAGCAACTGATGGCCATCCCGATGGAGAATTTTTCGGAATGCTTCCAAAAGTTAAAATACCGCTGGAATAAGTGCATTGTGTCTGGTGAAGAGTACTTTGAGGGAGATTAAAGTTTCAAAGCTCCAGGTGAGCTAGATTTCTCTAAAAATAAAAAAAGCTTGATACTTTCCGGACAGACCTTGTAAACCAATGTTAATGGAGTAAAAAAAGTTGTAAAGAATTAAAATACAAACAAAATAATCAGAAACACGACTAGATCGGATTTTTATTTTCTTAGAAAAATTTAAAAAATAGCGATTTTTTGTTTTTTCTTTAAAATTAATCAAGTCGCAATTTTTTGAGCTATAGTAATGAGCTTCCGGTACATAATAGATTTTGATAAGTACTTCATTTGTGCAAAAACCTAAAGCTGTCGGATAATTAGTTTTTGTACGATTGCAATTTGATTTTTTGCATTATCTTTACCGAAGCCTGAATACAAGAAACGTACGTGTTTGGCTTAAATTAACAACAAAAGATTTTGTAATTTAATTCCACAAAGAATATAAAATGTCATAAATGAAACATATTTAATTTTTAATTTCTGTTAATTCCTAAACATTATTTGCTTACTTGAGAATATAAATAGATAAAAGATAAAATCATAATATTACGATAACAATTCTTTAACAATTGTTGATTACTTCTGGAATACCTATAAACTGTTGTCATTTATGGTTTAAGGTTGGTGCAAGAAAACTTACGTGCTTGAGTGTTTCTATTTCTTTCTAACTCGATGATTGTTATGACGAATACTTTAAACGTATAGTGTAGTTCTTAATGCATGTGACAAATTACGTTCCTACTTTATTTCTTGCAAATCGCACATGTTAGAAAGAATAGGAAACTTAATTCCATGTCTTAGTGAAAAAAAGCGCTAAGCCGAAACTGAAAAAGATAAATTTTACCAACTATAGTAATTAGTCAAAAACAAAAAAACTAAAAAAAGAAGGTTCTTTGCATTAATTTGTTAATCACAAATTAATTAATGACAATCCGTGTTTGTTTATGTCTAAATTAATCTACTCATTGTCCGTGATATGACGGCACATGTCTCTTCCTATTAGTATTTTTGTCACAAATAAGGTACATTTTATGCTCTATTGACAGGCCTACAACTATAGGAGCATTAAAGAATATTTTTTAGTAGATTAAGCTGAGCTGAATGTTAAATTATCTGGATGTTTACTCGAAAAAGCTAATTCGAAGGACAGAGCACAATTTAAAAAAAAATTCATAAATATTTTAAAACACTGAGAAAGAAAAAGTCGCAGGGTATGCACTGCAAACAAAGCAGTATAATAAACATACAAAAAAACAATAAAACTAACTAATTATAAATTCGAAAGTACACCTTAATTTAATAATACTCTTTATAGTTGAATATTTGTAAATATTGAACATATTCAAACCTTAACATTCAATTTTAATATACATAGTTTACATAGGAGTGGTTAATGTAAACTTTAATTTCTTGTTAATGAATAATTAATTCATCGGAAGTTTGTTACGGTATCTTTTGCTTAAATAAGTAAGAAACCAGCTTATTAAAAACAGTATATTATCTACTTAACGTTCTTAAATTAATAATAATTAACAAATAATAAATATTTCTTGCAGTACAGCAATATTTGTTTATACAGTATTAATGATCAAAACAAAAATTAACTACATAAAAGAAAATGAAAGAATATCTCAGTAATTATAATTTTTTTTGTATTTATTTATTAATTTACGCATAAAATTTTACAAATGAAATGAAATTAAATTAACATAATAGCAATAATTACAAACTAAAGACTAAATATATATGAATGTAAATTATTACTATCAAACTAAAAGGTATAACTTATTATTTGATAATTAAGAGACGGATATAACATTAACTTAATAATTTTTTAAAAGGACTTATTTATATTCATACGTTTTTGTTTAAGATTATTTTTGAACTGTCGGAAAAATTAAGGTTGGGAAATAAGTTGGACGAATACAAGACGCTGAACGGGATATTACAAGACTTTTTGTGTGGAATTTTAAAATATATTTGATATAACAGGTACGAGCAATCTAATACACAATTGATTAGTTTATGAAGAAAATACCAGACTAGAAATAATCTACGCCATTTGAGTGTATTTACTTTAGCCAGTAAAAGAATTCTTTATGTACCGTCCAAGGATAGGAGTCCAGCTTTATAAACAAAATGTCTAAGCAATCTATGTTGAACCTTTTCTATTTTTTGTTATCGATGTTAAGTAATATCGTGACCACATACTTGAGAACAATATTCAAGAGGAGAACGAACTAATGAGGTTTTAAATGTCCAAAATTATTAAAGTGTTTAGAGAAACGAAAATATAAACTTCAATCTTTATATGCTTTTGGAACAAAATATAATCAATATGTTTACTGAACGAGAAATTGTTCGAAAATATGACTCCTAAGTCTGTAATGTAGTGTTATCTTTTCAAATAAAAGTAATTAAATAACACTGTTTAACCCGGCGTTAGTCGCTATATGAGGGTTTCGCTCACATTATTGAAATATTCCGCGTAACTTTTATTTTTCACAAAATAAACCGTAAATAATTCATCATATCCTCAAACAATCTTTCTGTTACAATATTATTGTTTAAATTTTATGATACACCCCACCCTAACGCCATAAGGGCCCATTCAAGCGGGACTTACAGGTAAGGCGGAGATTTGCTCACTTAGCGACTAATCGTGCAACAACTTGTTTTAACTCGTCGCTTACTGCACACGTCGCATAGTTGTTACGTTTATGTGTACATTGTGGAATATTACCATAGTTTTAATTTCTAAAAGTTTTACATATTTTTTAAAATATCGTTTAGTGTTTATTACAAACTATTGATAGTACATAAAGTGAACAAAATTTAGATTTACTCTATTCAACATGAATTCTCGTGGAAAAAGACTAGTAGAGCTTGCCCTTCTGAAAAAGAGCAGGAAAAACACAGAGGTAAGTTTTGTTATCAATTTATAATATCTGTTTATTTTTTTTGTTTCAAGTACTTAGATAAAAACCATGTAGTTTAGTTCCACAATGAAATTAAATCGTTTTTATTATTACCTATTGTTATTATAGATTCGGCAGCAGTTACACCTGAACTCCTAAATGAAAGCGAACGCTTAGATGATATCGAAAGTGAATGTCAAAGTGAATATAGTTCTCATAGGACGGATTCTGAACAATCTGGAGATTCCGATTTACCGGACATTCGTCCTAATGAATACGTTAGTGTCCAAGGTGTCCCAAAGTATATTGGAAAAGACAAAGTAACCGAATGGTTGAAGCATATTCAGCTACCAGTCGGACGTACAAAGAAGCGTAATATTGTTACCATTTCACCGGGTGTCAAACCCATTGCCCGAAAAGCCAAATCTCCTATTGAATGTTGGAACTATTTTTCCTTATAGAATCGCTTGAAGAAATTGTAAGATACACTAACATTTATTTAGCCCGAATAAGAGAACGATATTCTCGCCAAAGGGACTGCATCGACACAACAGTAGACGAAATAAGAGCACTCATAGGACTTCTTTATATGGCTGGGGTAAAAAAATCTAATCATGTAAATCTTGCAGAGCTTTGGACTGATGATGGAACAGCACCCGAGTGTTTCGTGCTACACTTTCTATGCGTCGATTCTATTTGTTATTGAACGCATTGAGGTTTGATAATATTCTTGACAGGGAGCAAAGAAAAGCTATTGATAACTTAGCACCCATAAGGAAACAGTTTGACGATTTTGTGCAGCGGTGTCTGCAAAACTATGAAGTAGGAGAATACACAACAGTAGATGAGATGTTAGATTCATTTAGAGGCCGTTGCAAGTTCCGCCAGTATATCCCGAATAAACCGTCGAAATATGGCATAAAAATTTTTGCACTCGTTGATGCCAAAACTTTTACTCTTCAAATCTGGAATTTATGCTGGTAAACAGCCACCTGGACCCTATCAGCTAGACAACAGGGCGGCAAGTATTACAAAGAGGATGGTTTCACCTATATTGAATACTGGACGTAATGTAACTATGGACAATTACTTTACGTCTGTGCCATTAGCAAAAGACCTTCTAAGAAATTATCGAACAACTATTGTTGGAACTATTCGCAAGAATAAGCGTGAACTCCCTACAGAATTGATCAATATCAAAAAAAGATGTGCTAGGAGTAGTATGTTTACGCTCTCGGAAGAAATAATGCTAGTATCCTACGTTCCAAGGAAAGGAAAAATGTACTGCTTATATCTACAATGCATGACGATGATGCAGTAGATATTGATACCGGAGATCAAGCTAAACCGGAGATTATAACATTCTACAACGTTACGAAAGGAGCTGTTGATGTTGTGGATGAAATGAAAGCGTCATATTCTGTGGCAAAGAGTAAGCTGTAGGTGGCCTCTTACTGTATATTTTTCAATGATAAATATTGGGGGTGTAAACAGTTACATTATTTACAAAGCAAACAATGCTGGGCAAAGAAGACTTTATCGATAAACGACGAATTTTCTGAAAGATTTATCACTTTCTCTAATAAAGCCTCACCTTATTAATCGCTCTAAAATTACAAATCTACCATTGATACTCAGGACCTCAATAGCTAGAATAGCAGGCATTGAATTGACTACATCTCAAGCACGAGTCAGCACAAACTGGACTTTGTTATCTGTGCCCTCGAAAAAAACAGGAAAACTAAAAAATCTGCAATTCCTGTCAACAACATATATGCATAGAACATACGACAACTAGCTGTCCTACATGTTTAATTCATACTGAAAACTAATAAATTTGTAATTTATAACATAATTAAATAATAATAAATAAGCTTAGGTACTAAAAACATTTCTATTAAAAAAAAATTTGCGTTAATAAATATAAATGAATTTGCAAAATTTTGAAATATCTTTCATGATTTTGAACCTACTTCTTTATGTGTGTCGACATTATATATCATGTGTAATACACGATAGTTAACATTTTACAAATTTCTACTTAAATAATTACAATTTGGCAGAATATATGAATGTGAGGGAATCCCTCACGCGCGACTAAGCGCGTTACAATTGATGTAGCGACTAACGCCGGGTTAACGTAAACTTGTAATTCGTCTAGCTTAATAAAAGTATCGTCTGGAAACATAATCGTAGAGTAAGACAAAATTGTTTGATAATTATAATTAGAGTAAATGAGTTTTACATTTTAGTACATCAAACTAGAACAATAACAAAAACTAGATTAAGTAACTAGTTATTTTATTGTTTTTAATATCCTGTTCTAATTCTTGTAGTCAGAAACCTACGTTACATGGTAAACAATAGAGGGGTCGTTTTCTCGAAATATTTTCTTATGGTAGTGATTTTGGCTGTTACGAATGTGTTTTCGAGTACACTTCAAGTAATAGAAATTCTGTTTGTTTGAATCCAAGTTATAAGTTGTATGTTTTACTTTAGGTTTTATGTCGGTATCATAAATCTGAGGAAGTGTGCTGTTGCTACAGTTGCCACAGTAAAATAAGTCTACCTGTTATCAAGGGTGTGTACCCTTAAGGACAGTGGTGCCAATAAACGACACTTGAACAAAAACGTCAATCTGAATGGTCTCATATGGCATTGGCATTAACCTTTAATCGGCAATTTGTTACCTGGCGGGAAGGCCATTCGCATAATCGGGTATCACCAAATTCCGGAAAACATTATTAGCACTGGTGATTGGTGCCGCCCGCTTTCAACAATTGTAGTCAGTAACTGGGTCAAATTTGGAGAATTTGTATTGGATCCCAACTCCTGATAGCAAAAATCTGATGACTTCGTAAATAATGTGGAAACAGACAAAAACTACACTCAATAATAAAATAAGTGAATAGTTGATTAACAACAAACAAAGATTTGGTGCCAAAGAAATTTTCAGGCAAGACTGGATAATACTGTTGCGTAATCCGCAATTTAAAACTTTTCTATTTCTAGGCTAACACAAATTCAATTTAACTAAGAATTATATTGTAATTTGTTTATACTCTGTAGTGACACTGATTTTTCTACAAGTTTAACACCTTTATGTACGGTATTATTCTCTACTCACCAACCCAATAATTCATTAAGTCAACGCTCAACTTATCTAACTATTAAGTAAACAAAGTACGAAGACATTGGAAAACCTTAGATGTAGTATTAGCTACAAGGTATACGAAGAAACCACAAAAATTTGTTAGTTGGTGTGTGAAAAAATGTTGGTTATTTAGAGAAAGGTTAGTTTGACCTAATTTTTAAATTATTTTTGTTTTCTAGATTTGGGTCGGCTTTTAAAGGTCCTTTCATCTCCGATGTTGGATAAAGACATTGCAAATTAAAGAACCTCTGAAAAAAATTTAATAAAATTCCAATCAACGACAGTCTTTACATCGAAACAGCAGTAATTTACAAATAAGGCCGCGAAAATCTAAGTTTAAACTAATTTAAGTTTCGTTTATGTACCATCTACCTTATGAATTATCTGCTCAATGCAAGGGAAACATGGTTTCTATTAACGAAAATATGGCCCATTGCAGCCGTAACAGGGCATTTATCAAAAAACAAGATTTTAATATTTTCTTTCTTCTCCTTTGCAAAAAAGTGGACTTAATTAAATTTGTACTTTATTTGTACGCCATTGTGCTACATTTGCATATTGCCTCATGACACCAATTATAATCACTACGAGGTCAATAATAAATATAATTTTTGGATAAACTAAAATTGTGTTTTATGTAATTTTACAACCGCCCAACAAATCCAACATGGTTTATTTTTTCTATTTTACTCAGTTTACAAAACCATACTTACATTATTGCTACTGACATCAAAAGATTTATCCAACAAGTATTGATTAAATCTAACCAAAAAGCTTTATTACAACGTATTTTCTGGAGATCTTCTCCGTCAGAACTATTACAACCTTTTTTGATTTTGAATAATAGATTGCTTATAGATAACAAGTGCTCATTTTTATCCATTTGTTGCTTACACCAAGTAGGCATTGACTGTAAAACTTCTAACCATAAAATTTCATGAACCATTTAACCATGAACCTTTCAAATGCTTACTAAAGTTGTTGTAATTTTCGTAAGTGGACATATAACAATCAACTAATTTAACGGACTTTCTTAATTCAGATGTCCACCCCCTCGTGTTCTAGAATTTGGTCCTGAGCGATAACCTCGTATCTTAATAATGCAACTTGGTCACTTGAACAAGAGCATGTTTTCAGCCACTATATTGTCCTTCAAATTGGAATTATAAGCTTTCAAATAGTGTGTTCTCCAAAATATCTCAAATATTTTGTTAGAATTTACCAGATTATATGTTAGTTGTTGTTATATAAATAGTAATAAAACTTGTTATATAAACAATATTTTGATTAATCATAAAATAAATAATGTAAAATTACATATAAAAATACAGTTCACTTTTAAGTTCGATGTTTCTTTATCAATATAAGAAACCGAACAATCAACATATTGACCCTCTTGAAATTCTATCTCCTTCTAAAATTAATGCCAAAAATTATGCTCTAGCAGCTAAATTATAAACTCTTGTGTTCTAAGGAGCAATACGTAACTGG
>JALBCR010002933.1:0-172500 GCA_030710515.1 Abscondita cerata
TTAAACGATTTTGTGTAGTTACTAAGTTGTAAAGTGTTGTTATGTTTGACGATATAAAAATATTTACAACTGTGATCACAAACTAGTGATTGCAGTAAACTTCAACGAGACTTTGACACAATTAGTTTCTGGTGTAGTGCAAATAAATTACAACTCAACAAACAACAACAAACATAACGGCCTAGGTATAACTTTAATAGCAAGTTTACATTTAATAGCCATAACCGCCTGCTTAGTGAATGTAACAAAATATTAGGTTTTATAATTAAAAAATAGTAAACAATTTTGACAAATCGAGTCTCTCTATGTTCATTATATTGCACTAATTACAAGCAAACTGTCAGATTGTTGTACATTCTGAACACTACTACACACGGAATATATAACGAAACTTAAATCAATTCAAGGAAATTTCTAAAATATTTATTTTTTTTAAACATAAACAATCCCCAAACAGAAACATATCAAATAAACAACTACTTGGAGAATTCAAATTTAATACTATCAAAAGTTGCACAAAAAATTGTTACTATGTTACTTGTATAAGGTCGTATACGCACAAAATCATTGTCACAGAAGTTACAGTACTTTGAAACACAAACCCCGATTTACCGAGCGATATCGACAGTCCCAAAGCAATTAAACAATTTTAGTCTAGTCGAGAAGTGAGTTTTGGGGATTCACTTGTTTGGGTTGGCTGTTTAGTTGGCATCCGTGTACCCTAAAACTGACATCTCGGTGGTTCGCAAAAATGATACTTTTTTTCCTATTAAGAGGGATACGACGCTAAAAATTACATGCATTTCGTGTGTTACAAGAATCTCTCTAAATAGTTTATTACTGCACCTTTTTTAATAAATGATGGCTAGTTTTATAGATAAAGGACAGCTTAACAAATTGGCTTGATTGATTATTAAATCACAGTTAAAAGGAATTGTTAAAAAAGATCAAATTGAAAGTTTTTTTGTGTAAGTTTGAAGGCGCATAAGTCGATTGTTATACCACCAATTTAAAATGGCCAAAGCCAATTTCCAGGTCGAAGTATAAATAATACGTGAGTCTAATTTAAGTAAAATCAGTTTGCAAATAAGTTAGATACAATTAATGCCGTAACACTCTATAAGCAATAATTTTATATTTCGAGCTGATAGTCTACATCCCCACTATACCTTAGCAGTTGCCGCTGCTCGAGTTGGGAATCCCATTATTCGAATTCGAACGCGTACGGTTTCAATTGACTTTTATATATTATATAAAATATCTCTGCACGTTATAATTTTTTTTAATTGGTTTAACTGTGTTGTCGTATTTAGTATGGGGAAAGGCGAGACAACCGCGATAAGACATTCAAAAAGAAAAATAAGGGCAATGCTAAAACCTGAAGCTGCTCGTCAAAAATTACCGAGAAATTTATACAGAGCATATTAGACGAATGTATAGATAGGAGTACTACCATTGCCGTAAGTACTCGTCACATCTAATTGAAAGACGTTACTTATCAAATGAATATATTGTTTTTTGTCTATTGCATGTTTCCATTTGCGGTAGGAAACGTTGTAGTACTCTATTTTCAGCTTGTTCATTTGTCCATGATGAAGTTCGCGATATTTCTTCAAATAATTTTTGAGAATTGGTACAGTATAAAATACAGTATAAAATAAATATCAACTTTATGCTTTTTTCAAAATAAGATAAAACATCTGTAGTAACTCGTATAAAATATTTGCATTGTAACGAATGTGATAATTGTGGAAGTATGAAAAACGAGGCCCGGCAATATTATAAATAATAATAAATTTTACGGTGATTAAAACAACTAAAAATATAGAATAATTTAGTTATTTTAATCACCGTAAAATATTTAACATTATACTACATACAACTTATTAATTATTTTAAAATTATAAATAATATTTTATACTTCCGCAATTATGCGATTTGTTACTGGTTACATAGATAGCTATTTTGGGTCCAGTACAGGAATTAGCATACAAACCACCAAACACGAGGAGAATGTCAGTTGATATCGTTGGGACAACAAACTCTGATAGACCCGGCCCATCAAAGGTTGCAAAATCTCAAATGAAATATATAATTATTTTAAATATATTTAATTTGTAGGAGGCAGAAGGAAATCGCTCTACAGATCATATTAATAATGTAATTTCTATTGATGGAAAACGGTTAATTGACATTCAGCACTTTTGGGAACAAATTCAAAATATCAATACGCATGCTCCTCATTTTGGTTGTTCAATCAACAATATACACTTTACGAAAGAGCTTAGAAACGGTTTAACTTCAACATTCCTAATGAAGTGTGACATGTGTAACTCAAAATTTTACCTACAGACAAACAAAAACGATAGTTTAAATACACATTCTGTTGAAGGTGCAATGAGTGTAGGTATTGGGTACTCCAATATGCATGAATTGTTTTCGGTTATGGATGTACCATATATGAATGACAAGCTTTATACCAAATGCCACGATACTGTTTGCGACACATGGCAAGAAACTGCTAGCGAGGTAATGAGAGAGGCTGCGCAAGAAGAACGTGAACATGCTATTTCAATCGGACAGCTAGATAATAATGGTGTACCTCTTGTAACAGTTGTAGCTGACGGTTGCTGGTCGAAACGTTCTTATAGAACAAATTACAACGCTTCTTCGGGAGCAGCTGCAATTGTTGGCCAGCACACTCGGAAGGTTCTTTTATTGGAGTGAAAAATAAATTTTGCTCAATTTGCAGTGGGTATCAGAGATGTGACAAGAGTATACCTGAACATACCTGCTACAAAAATTTTATTGGAAGTTCTACAAGTATGGAAGCGCAAAGTATAGTAGAGGGTTTCAGGGCGAGTGAAGACATGTATGGTATTCGATATTGGAAAATGATTGCAGATGGAGATAGTTCTACCTATAAAAGAATTCTTGAATCGCGACCTTACAAAGATTTAACTGTGGAGAAAGTAGAATGTCGAAATCATTTATTACGTAATTACTGTAATAAACTAAAAGCTTTATCCACAGAAACTCGATTTTTAATTAAACTTAGAAAATTATTAGGTAGGTGTGCATAAGTAGGTAGAGATGCATGGTTTATAAAATAATGAAAACCATTATACAACACAGGTTTAAATTAATGAAACGTGTACCTACAGAGTTCTACCACTTTATATATTTTCTAATTTTCGGATTACTCACCGTTATCTAAATAATTTTTGTTTATATGGTACCAAAATGAAATTACTACAACACAGTCTTTTAATAATTGTCTCCTAGGGATTGTTATCTTTAATTTTTCCAGGTAAAAATATTTTACGCCTACGAACAGCAGTAGTGTCGGCAATTGCATTTAGAAAGCAGAACAAAAATCCGGAGTCGGTAGTACTGCTTAAAAAGATATTGACAATAGTTTTTATCACGTTTTTGGCTCACATGATAATTGTGCAAGATACTTTTGTAAAAGAGGCTCAGAAGACATTAAGTACATCGAAGAAATAAAAAGCAATCTTGAATTTTATAATAAATTACATCAAATAATTTCAAACATATCCAATCATGCAAGGAGCTTAATCGAAGACGTCGATAGTAACGTTGTTGAACAGTTTAATTCTATTATTGCAAAAATTTGTCGGTGGGAAAAGAATAAATTTTTCAAGACGTCGATCATACATTGGCAGATGTAATGCTGCAGTTGTTTCTTTTTTTAATTCAAGCGGATGTCATTATGACTTTTACAAAAAATTACATGGAGTTAGCCCCGGTAAAAAATTTTAAAACGTTACGAACAACAAAAGCAACATCGAAAAATTGATGAACAAAAATTAAAGCCTCTAATAAACTTAGAAAACGACTTTTTCTCTTGAAAGTAAAACGTATGTAGCACAAGCTGACGACAAGGACTATGGAGAAAATTGTTCAAAACCAGATTTAGATTTAAGTGTTTTTGAAGCCGAAAACAAAAGTTTTAAAAATTTAAAGCGTAGTGATTCAAGAACGAGCTGAACTACAAAAATACAATTGCTCAAGCTGAAAGTGGGTACTGGTTGGAAGAACGTAGAAAACTTTTAACAGCATCGTATTTTCATGCCGTATGCACAAGAAGAGCTACGACACAATGTGGATCGTTGGTAAAATCAATACTACATTCAAGTCCGCTGAACGTACCAGCAACAAATCACGGCAAAAATTTGGAAAAGAAGTCTTGGGCAACTGCAAATGAGTGAAAACTGTTTATTGAGGAGTGTGGTTTATTTACTGATAAAGACATTTCATTTTTAGGTAATTGGTATTTTTAAGACGCATAATATCTTACGATCGCTTTCAAAATAAATTAAATCAAAATACAGAGTGGTCAAAATAAAACCCCGTGTGAATAAAAAAAGGGTAAACACTTACAAGTAATATTATATGTTTATTCGACGTCAACTACCATTAGAGAGCTGTGATTATAAACGTCAAAATTGTTAATAATCCGTCGCATTGTGACACGCGTCGTGAGCAATTTATTGCTGCTGAAAAGCATAGTAACCACATGTGGCTATGCAAGTACTTCCAAATAATATTTTTATGGGAAGAAGTTGAATAAAATTTAAAACTGAATCGTGTGTTACAGAGGGAACTAGTTCTACGACAAAATAGCATATGATATTCGTTTATAATGTAGGATTACGGCATTTGTAAAATTATTATATTTGCTTCGCTCATACGATAAAGTTCACTCATGCCATAATCTTACATTATAAACTAATTACATAATATACTATTACATTTATATAGTAGATGCAGAATACCTAGATGAATAAAAACCTACTAAACTTCTAACAGTTTACAAAATATGTTGAAAGTGTTTACTATGTGTAAACTACAATCCATATGTCAGTTCATCTGAAATGGTGTCTTTTACTTTGGCCACTATGTATAAATTGATATTCATGTTTAGCCGATACGTATTCATTTATCAAATACTTGGCCTGTTTAATTCTGTAGTAGATCTACAAAGGCGATCACAGAACAAGAGTAGGTGACTAAAACAATTACTAGTTCTCTTTTAGGTGCTACTCCAGATGGTGTCGTTGGAAATGACTTAATTGTGGAAGTCAAATGTCCATATTCTTGCTATAAAATGAATGTTGATGAAGCTATTAGAAAGAAAAAATTAAGTTTTGGACATATATAAAACCACGAATATGTTATAAATACACATCATAAGTGGTACTTTCAAATCCAGGGCCAGCTGCATATTACCGGACGCAAAGGCTGCATATTTGGAGTATGGACGGGTAGTGAATTGTCCATGAAAGTTGCGTATATTTTAAAGAGAAATGATTTTTGGGAAAAAATATGCGTCTGAAGTTGTGCAATTTTTATATTGACTGTATTTTACCTGAACTGATTGATCCAAGACATACGAGACATTTGCCAATTCGTGAACCAGATTATTTAAAAAATCGCAAAATAGAAAAAGAAAATCAACCAAAAATGTGTAATTGTTGATAATTTTTTTGTCCTATACAAACCGCCGAAAAAGTCTGAGCAAAATAACTCATGGGTGATAATACAAACTAAATGACAAAATCCTATAAAATATCTTTTGAACTCTATTTTTCCAATTTAGCAGCGTTATTTAATTTTTGTGAAAATTTGATGTAACACTAATCATGACAAATGTGTAAACTTGGCCTTTGCATTAAACCACTTGTTATTGTTGCGATGCAACGGAAAAAATTATTCAAAAAATGTATTTCAAAAATAAATATAGTGTTCATTTTGAGTTTACCAAAAAATTATAGGAACTTTGAGCATTATTTTTCGCTATAAATCGAGTTTTTTGTTCACGATTTCGGATCTGGTGATTCATTTCGATGGACTATTAGACGTTATGGCCAAACCTGTCAGAATAAAAAGCTAAAATTTGTAATCAGAGATTTCGCATATTGATTTACCAAACACAACTTCCGCTTATACAGAAAGTTGATGTCATCTTTGTTATTTTGAATGGGACACCCTGAATATGTTTGATTTTTTCAATTGCTGACTTAATTCTACATAAGTTTTAATAACAGTTATACCAACTGCAATCGTTTTTGAGATAATAAACAAAAATATTAAAATTTAATGCCACTTAAAAACTCTAATGATTCAGCAATAAATTGTAATTCTTAGGTTTTTACCTTGATGTTTTATTACTCTAAGATGGTTTTATGACATCCTTGAGAAAAATTTTTTTTATGTAGGGTGAAAGAAATTGACGGGTTTGAAAATGAAAATTGGTAATAACTTTGTTTTCTTAAATAGCAATTATTTTTCTCACTCTGTAGTATTCTATTTTAAATTTAGAAAATATTTTTAACATATCCCTATACCCAAGTTTGCTAAGAGTAAGCGTCAAACTTGGGTATAGGGATATGTTAGAATTTTTTTTAAATTGAGCAAAGAATTTTACAGGGCGAGAATAAAAGTGGTTGCTATTTAAAACAAAGTTATTGCCAATTTTCATTTCCCAAATTTACCATCAATTTTCTTTTCATCCTGTATAAAAATATGCAAATTTTTACAAGGATATTATAGAGCCGTCTTAGAGAAATAAAATTATACGGTAAAATTAAAAATTACTATTCATTACTGAATTACTAGAGTTTCTAAGTTACAGTAAAACCTCAATATTTTTATGAAATATTTATTATCTCCTAAACCATTGCAGTTAGATATAGCATATTGTTATTAAAACTTATGTAGAATTTAATCAGCAATTGAAAAGTCAAACATATACTGGGTGTCCTATTTAAAATAACAATGACGTCAACTTCCAGTATAACCGGAAGTTGCAAAAGTCATACATATTTTCATTTGATAGATCAATACCCGAAACTCCTAATTACAAATTTTCAGCTTTTTATTTTGACAAGTTTTGCCATACATCTAATAGTCCGTTGAAAAGGATCACCCTGTATTTAAGAAAAATGGAGATAGCGTGCTTGTTGGGAGCTATAGTCCATGTTAATAAATTTTAATTTTATTTCTTTTTGCTTAGACCTTTAGAATTATTGTTTCTTATGTATCAATTGCCTGCTGTTAGAATCTTTTATTTTTCATTAGGTATAACCAACGTATAATTTTTCAATACATGACTTTATCAACCATTTACTTAAATGATAATGTGTATAATGCTAATTATAAATAAGATATATTTTATTTTTCTAATATAATTTTGTCAACAAACTTATGGTTTGCATCATGAAAAATCCTAAAGTACAGCTGGAAATATTCTAGTCGTCGATTATGGAAAAGTGTAACATAATAGCATTCACCGTATTAACCGGGCGCAGCCGCTTACGTCGACACGGCTTACTATACCCCTGATTCTGCTATTCCCCTGATCGGAAATAGGTAGGAGAAACAACGTTCACCGTGGCCGATTTTCAACCGACCGAGTTTCGTATCCCTTAAATCGTCGTAATAAAGGCATTGCGCCTAAACAATATGATTTTTAATAATACATTGAAATGATAACACAAGTTCCAGACATGCTATCTCGATCTGTACCTGTTGTCAATTTTTCAGTATGCTCTGTGCCTCTTATTGTTACGGTTGTCTTTCTCCTAATTTAAAATCCATTGTTATAACCAATTGATTGATCGCGTTATTACTTTTTCTCAGAAATTTTGGTCCTGGTCTCGAAAAATGTTTTATATCACGAGTTAAAAATTCTTCTCCCAACAATAGTTGAAACTTGTGATTCCAACAAAACAACACCGAGCTGCATCCTGTTATTATGCTTCTCGTGCTAAACCTACTCGTCCTTGGCAAATCTTATCGTGTAATATTGTTGGTCCATTACCTTGTTCGATTAAAGGAACTCTTATGTTTTTGTCTTAGTAATCGTTTCACTAAGTTTGCTTTAACTCTTTCTCTGTACCTCCTGCTACTGTTACTCATATTACTAAAATTCTCGAAGATTAAGTCTTTTGGTGCTCCGCAATATATTATTACGGACAACTTTGTTCAATTCTGTAGTAAAGAATTCAAGCTTCCGTCACGAATATGCTCACGATTCTGGTATACTGCTAGATACCATCTTCGAGCGAATCCCGCGAGTGTGTTAATCGCGTTCTTAAACTATGATAGCGGCGTATACTAAATCTAACCATCGACATTGGGATAATAATCTCACTAAAGTTATATTGTACTATTCGTACAGCAAAACACGAAATTATTGACTGTACTCCTACTATACATTGTTCGGCCGTGAGCACGTTACCTCTGATTTGAACGAACAATCACACTCTATGGCAATTTCCCTACCCTAACCCTAAGGTATATGAAGAAATACGTTTTTCTATTCTGCGTAAATTAACCAGGCGTGCTACCAAACAACAAAGAACGGTATAAATTTTAAACGTCACGTTAGATATAATCTCGGGATAGAGTGTGGAAGCGAACTGCATTAAAACTATAGTTTCTTCCTGATATATTAACTGGAAGATTCAGCGAGTAAATCCTTAGGTACTTGGCATGTCAAAGACCTTAAGCCCGCCTATGTTAATAATAATTATCCAAGAATACTAATATTTTGATACGGTATCCCAGGCGCCGAAACAGACGAAAATTTGATCATACGTAGATTTTGAGTGCTTTTGTTGCTGACTTTACTTTGTTGTACTATTGTTTCTGGATTTAGACTTTTCGGCTTATTTTCTTGTTAGGTAGTTAATGTGGTTTCTTATTTTTTTTGTTTTTGTTTAACCATTATTGGGGTGTGGGTTCGGTGGGATACTTGGGTGATAGATGATGTGTGAGATGACTGAATACTTTCTTTCCCTGAAGAGGATATTCCAACAATAGGCTCGACTTATTATTCAGTTGCGCCTACTTTGATAAACCTTCATGACTTTTCTGTTTTGCACATTATTTGGTTATTTTCTTTTGGTTATTTGGCTCTGCACTCTTTGGTGGTGTGATGAGTTTTCGGATTTGACTTTGTAGTAGTCAAATGTTTGAGGAGGATTATCATTCCGGCAATTATGTTTTCTTTAGGAAGTTTCCCGAATATAGTAAATGTCGATTAATATTATTATTTTTTTTTGGGTTGATTAATTTTCTAGCCGACTCAATACAAATCAGACGTCGTTCGCGGGTCTCATTTTGGGCCAATGACTCACCATAACGGTGTTACTTATTTTACGGTAGTTGGATTGGGCACGTTAAGGGTTGGACACTATCGATGTCACCTAACGTCTTGACTATAAAATTATTACGGTGGTTGGAGGGCAAGTAGGGCAGGTTTCACTTGCTTGTGTCAATAAACAACTTGACTTTTGTTTTGGCTGAGATTCTGGTTGGAGTGATATGCTCTAGAGTGTTTGCTTAATTGTGGGAGTACCGTGATTTCCTGATCCCGTGACGGATTTGACCGTCTTCTCTCCTAGGTGACATGGTGGCGTAGGTTTTGCTTTCGCTCGATCCTTGTGCTCAAAACTAAAAGTTTTGACATGTGTTTGTCCGTCTGCAGTCTTTGACCTCAGACTCTACTTTTTTTTTTCGCCTTCTTTCTTTCACAAGCTTCCTCCTTTCCGCGGTTCTCTATAAGTGTGGAAGAAGACGGTTCTTCCAACACTCTTTCTGATCTTTCTTGACCTCGCTATGTCCCCGGATAAATCGTGTTGGTGTGGTGTTGCGTCGGGTGTGGTAAACTGGCCCCAAGGCCCACTTCGGCGTTAACATCCCCAGCGCGTATCGATATCGCTCGGTGTTGATCGGTTGTGCGGTTGGATGACGTTAAGGGTAGCACAAAATTTGTTTTTGTGTCTACAGGCCTTGGGTGCTTTGGCTTACTTTTAAAGTCTTTGTACCACTTAGTTTGGGACGAGTGCTGGAATGCACCTTTTGGTGGAACTTTTGGGGACGCGTGTCGAATTGCCGCACAAAAACGTAACCGCCTTTCTATGTCCCGAGGTGTATACTTCAACCTTTTCAGCATCTCGTTATTTGTCGCCCTGTTTTCTAAATTATTTTTTTCGTTTTCTTTTTAGTTTGGTCGTGTTAGTGTCACCGCTATAGAGTAGAGATTTATTGTGAGGAGGGTTTTGTTTCTTTTATGTCGAAACCACAATGATGGGATATTTAGACCATAAGTTTGGGGTTGGTTTCCTGAATTTGGGTTTTTATCTTTTCTATTATTCTTCTTGGGGTATTACTATTTTTTTGTCAGGAGGTTTTTAGATTTGGGGTTGGTATTCATTTGGGTTTTTAGAGTCATTTGGATCCTTGGTTCAGCTTAAATTTTTTTCCTGTGCCTTTGTCTCAACTCTTATCTGTATCTGAGTTTGTGTATTGGCCGTTGTTTGACTATACCTATTGGGTCTAGGGGTTTTTCTGCCTTTTTTGGGCGATCCGCTTTGTGAACGACTTTTTGCCTCTAGTTCTTATTTTGATAGTTCCTTTGCTTGGTTTATTGGGATTTGTTTTCTGGGAATTATCAATCGTTTTAGCGACTTGTAAGGGTATCTACATCATTCGTGACCATCACATTCTACGGAAACTTGACTTTGTTTCTGAACACTTTCTTTATAACTATTTGTTTTTTTTGCATTCTCTTATCAGCTCTTGGCGGACTTTTCGTCTTGCTGAGGGGGATTTGTGACGGATTTTTCCATAAATAATTGGTTTATTAGATAAATTTCTCCCTACAGTATAGGCCACCGTGTTTCACTTATGTGTGTGTGTTTTATATTGGTGTTGTTTTGAGAAATCTTACTTGTTTTAGTTGGCGGTTTGGATTTGGCATTAGTATTCCAAAACTGACATCTGTTCGGTTCGCAAAAATGATACTTTTTTTTCCTATTAAATCGTCGTAGTGAAAGGGTGTACTTGGAGAATGCTGTCTAAAAATTGAACTATTGGACATGTGTAAAATAAATGGCGAGTGCAGTAAAATCATCCCATTCTAATTAGGGAATAAATCTTCGGCTACGATTCCAGTGTAAGTAGCTTTCTTCTTTTTTACTTTCTTTGTTTTAGTGAAATATTTGTTCTTACGGGTTCTATTAATTCTAGGCGCCTTTTTTTTTTTCTTTGTTTTCGCTTTGGCGTTTTCTGTCGTTTTGGACGTTCGCTGACGTACTCCGTGGTAATTTGTCGCTGAATATTGAATGAGGAAATTGACTGGCAACTTAGTAACACAAATTAACGAAGCCTACTGGACTTCTGGGAAATAAGCTTTGTCCGCATGGCCACCACCGGTTCAAGCCGGTTATCTACTTATTGGTGCAGCCCAGCAACTGTTATCAGTGGAGGCCATTTTAATTTTGTTTTTTTTCGTGGATACCAGATATTGATTTGGGATACGAGAGCTGTTATCTCTGAGCGACTAACTGTCAAACCCGGAACACTCCTGGTTATACGAGCTGTTATTTATTTATGCATGCCATTGATTAATTAATTTGATCGCGCTATGTATTTGTATCGTGGTTGAGTTTAACACCGTACTTTGTTGCGCCTATTTGCTTATTATAATGCGTTGAGCTTGAAGGATCCTTTTCAGTACAATCATTTATGTGCGCGTTGAACTTATTTAATTTAAATAATCGGCCACGTTCCGGTACCCGTCGTCATTAACATTAAGTACCTTTTAAACAATAGTTTGTCGCGCGACTTATGTGGAAGGGATTCAACAGGGTTCGTGACGTTCAAATCAACTAATTTATTTGGGGGGCGCTTATGCCTCAACGTCGTATTCGTTTGTTAACTCGTTCTCGTGACATGAATCGTATCTGGGACTTAGTTGATATTGATTTTAAATTTTATTAGATATTGGTATTGTTATGTGTGTCTCGATATGTAGGGTTGAACTCTAGTTGCTAACACAATATATTGATTTCAGTGCACCTACGGTTAATTTTATTTCTTGATCTACGAGTACCTAGTGGCTCTAGATATTTCTCTTACAGAATCCTAGGTGGCGCTTTATAAATTTTCGGAGCAGGGTAGAGGCCTTTGCATTACAAACGATTCTCAATACAGCCTACGACCACTTCCGAATCTAATTAAGAGCTGCCGTAAATGGGATCATCTAACACTGCGATACCTTACTTTATTGGTTAGAAATAAACCGTAACAAAGCGTAAAATAATTTGATATTCAGAAAAATTATGAACGATAGCTGCTCATTCGATTCGGAATGCCATTCTGAGAAAAGCGATATTAGAATTTTTTCAGCCGACGAAATTTGCAATTGTTATTAACAAAAAACTAAAAAAATGGCGGCTCAGCATTTGGCAATAACTTAAAACTATAAGAGATAATAAAAATCTAAAAAATATTCTGAAAGAGGAGGAAAGTTTCGATAAACTGGCCTTCATCTCCTGAAACCGTAGCTAGATTAATTGTATATTTTACTTTAACTCTTGAAATAAGTGTTCCAAGCGATCGTTTCAGCATATGTTATGCAATTGTGTTAATTAATTATTATTTTATCGGACTTTCGTTTTATTTAAAATGCTATAAATGTTTAAATAATTGCTCTAGAAATGTTTTTTGCTTCTAGAAGCCTTTAACAGTGAAGTAATGCTGATGAAATATTACTTCCCTTACCCTCCCCATGAATCACGCTGTATTATTTTTCAAAATGAAAAAATTCCACACATTGTTCTATGCCTTCATTTTGAGGTCAGCCCCTGTAAGGTTTTAATCACACTTAAAATTAAAAACTTTCTTTGATTCGTCTTGGTCCAATAACGGTACACGGTACTTGGCACATTAAAGATCTGCATAAACAGGTGTCTCACCGGAACTCGGCAAATAGCTGTAAATGGAAAAGTATACATTGATGGTAAAAATTCTGAAAATTGGAGAATTTACGTATAACCAATAGGGCCAACTGAACTTAAAATATTTTCTATTCTTCCTTCCATTCCGTCTGTATCCGAAGTCGACATCAACTTCGTTATTTTAATGGGGCACCTTATAGTATTTATTCACGTCAGATTTGTTTGAAACAAAACAACTAAGATTTTTTTTAAATTATTTTATGCAAGACCTTTCGCTGTAAAGCTTCATCAGACAACAAAACTCCAAACAAACTGTATTATAATTTTAATCACTAATACATAAATAAATGGGATTAATAATGTTCTACGCGAATGTGTTAAGTATACAAAAAATTGTTCGTATTTGGTTTATAGAAGTTTGCCTATATACTATTTTGAAATAAATGTTCCGTTTTTAACTTCTTCAAATATTTTAATTAATTAATTTTAAGTCGCACAAGCTTTTTATTCTCGTATTATTCTTGAAAAACTATTTTTTTCATGTTCCTTTTAATTCTGCAGCATTTTATTGTTTTCTTTATATGAAATCTAATATATATAGTTGATACACTGTAATGGAATTTGTAATTTTTAGACAATACTCTGATTTAGTGCTTTTACAGCGAAACATTTTGATTAAAACAATTTGAAAAAAATCTTAGCTGTTTTGTTTTTCAAAACAATCTGCGTGACTGGAAAATTAATAAACAACAGCTGTAAAACCGAAATCAATTTATAACCTTTATATATTATTGCATTTTCGGATTCCACGTCAAAATTTAGGGGTCACTTTGTAAAACATTTCCGCATAGCTAGGAGAGTTATAGATTTTGAGATATTAATTTTATTTAGAAATTTTTTCACAGAAAGAAGGTTGGCTGGAAAATATCTGTAACTTTATTCGGGAACCCATACCGGGTTTTTGGTTTGTATAAAGAGAATGAAGAATGGATATCAAACGAAGATGGGTCCATAGATTAAAAAATGTAACCTACTAAGTGTTTCATATTTGCTGTTAGTAACTTTTAAAACTTTTTAAGTCAAATTATCTCCCATTTTTGTTCTACAGTGTGTAGGGTTCAAATTCTCTTTCAAATCATATAAAGCATTGTTACCATTACCTTTTGGAGATATTTGCAATTTCTACTATTGGGGCGTAGCAGATCTGTTGTGTTAACTGTTAACGTGCCGTCATGATTGAAATCACAACCCTCAACAATGATATTCACAATTTATTGGGTTAAGTCAAATTCACACAGTTTTATGTTTCTCAAATAATACTAATCATGGCCCATTCAATTACAGATCTGGTAACTCCCCCAATACAAGTTCTTCAAAAATTTTTGTCTGTTTTTTTTGTTTGTTTGTCCTCTACTAGACTCGGTCAATATCGGTGTTAGGCCAAACCCAAGTTTATGGTTTGAATTAGAATGGAGCATAGGGGACGAATAAAGGGGTTTGTGGGGCGAGTCCTCCAGGGGGGGGCTTTTGTCTCTGATCGTGTCCCGTCCCATAGGACGAGAGTTTCATCTAGTTTACTGTAAGTCTTGATACGGCCGTATCGGAATTCGCTTTCACGCTTTATTTTTTGAAACTAATAACACTAGTGATGCTCCACCAATACCACATTTCATTTTAACTTGAAGGTGTATAACGGGTTGACATTACAAAAAATTGACAATAGTTTTAAAGACTTATTGAAAAGATTAAACGTATTTTAACAAGATTTCTAGCGTTTATTATTTATCATTTATTATTCTGCCGTCATCTCTATTAATATGTTATAACTTGTGCAAGCGCACACGTACTCTCGATTCATTTTACGAATTCCATGTACTCTGATGCCATACATATTGATTAGTCAACTGATGAATGTTAATGTAAGTGCTGAGGCCAATTATTGTTCATGCGTAGTATTAATATGCCAGCAGTTGTTACGAGTTGATTCTCTTATTTGCGCTTAAAAAATTGTGTTTTCTTTTGATAACGACAATTTTTCTTGCCGATACCATTAAGCACAGACTGTTAGTGCACTAAAAAAAACTACAATAGGTCGTTCAACGTAATACAACAAATCGCATAAATTCCAATTACTAGATTAGTTATTGATTGTTTTACATTGATCATTAACATTAAAATATAATTTTTTTTAAAAACGTCAAAACGTACGTCAATTTTCTTTAGAGTTTTTTCGTGTGTGTTTTTTAGGGTTTTTGGTGCAAATATAAAATATGGAAGGTGATCGGTACCTTACAGACTCCATGGTCAACAAGAAAAACATGTTGTTCTTGAGAATCACCACTTTGGTTTCCGGACCTGGTCATCAAGACCCTCCGGATAATTAAGAAAAAATGTACAACACAATTTCACAAACACAATCACATTACACACTTAATTAATATTATTACATGTGAATACTAGGGTGGGTAAGGGTTGGCATGTTTAGGTTTTAGTGGTTTTCCTAAACCTTGAAGTAAATGCTTTGCCAAGACGAACCAATCCACAATTGCACACGGTTTCGTCACCACACTGTACAGGTTTATACTGATCTTCTGGGGTACCATACATAACACTTACATCACAATACAATATTTAAAATGTACCATACGATTAAATAAATTAATAAAAATATAATTGAACTATTTTTTGTAATAATTTGGCGATTAGATTTATAATTTATTTATTCTGCTTTTTGTGTTTTTACGCCAACACGTCAGTACTTATTTGATTGCTTGAATGCTACGCGCTCCCATCATTGTTCTATATTTGAGCTTTCGGTAACGACTGTTAGTTTTGTTCTTTTTCTTATTTCTCAGAACAACTTCGCTGCTGAATTGTGAAACGATACAATATACCCGATATAGATTGTGATAACGTGAATTAATAAGATAAAAAAACTTAATTAAGTAATTTTTGCATCTTCACAAATAAGTTAACTAGCGTCAATGGGTTTAAACTTTGTTTCATTTAGCAAACTCTGTATCTAGCAACATTACCGAGATTCTGTTTTAATAGCTCTTAAAAACACTCTGTATGTAAATTAGTAAAATAATTTTTCCTTATTGTTCACTTTATAATTCTTGATAAAATCTATGCCATTTTGATGTGTCGTACAAATGTAATGCAAGGAATTTTTACTTATTATTATTATTATTATTATTATTATTATTATTATTACCACACAATATATAGGTTTATACTGATCTTCTGAGGCACCATACATAACACTTTATCATATCACAATCACAATACAATAATAAAATTGGCTGAATAAGTTTCCTACTACAGGGAAGCAAAAGCGTAGTCAGTAATCCATTATAAAATCAAATTAATTTAAAAACTCTATGGTAAAAGTAGATTTATCAACAATTATTAAGTTGGCCATGGTGTTAACCATCACCTACGAACTTTACTTTATAAAAATAAAACAATTTTATTAGACAAAAAAAAAATTTATAAAACATAAATAGTAAGAGATACGGTTAATTCACTTTGAAATCAGAATTATATTGACCATAGTCAATTTTTTTGTACAAATTTCACCATGTATATTTTTTGAAGGTTTCTTTGTAAGGCATTTTTTTTCTCTATACAACAACTTAAAATAATTTTGCATCAGTATTATAATTTTTTTCGAAAATAGTATGTTTATTGTTTTACGATTAGTTAGCGATACAGTTGAAATAACTGAAACTTTAATTTTTATTTTCTTCGTATTAACCGTAAGTTTAAGAAAAAACTTTTCAGAAGAAATTGAATTTGATTTCATATAAGCTAGCAAAAATCTATCCAATTTAATTAGAAAAATTAAATTGTCGGCCCAAATAGATAGCTTTAATTGTTATTTGATACAATTGTAAATGTAAATAGTTGTTTTTTATGTACAAACTATTTTCTCGAAAAATGTATAATACAAACTGTATAATTTTTTTCTATTGCTGTATACAGAAAAAAATGGCTGAGAAAGAATCCTAAAATAATATACAGGGTGTCATTAAAAATACTTGATAACTTTTAAAATAAAAAATAAAAGGCTGCCAACACCAAACGCAATCACCCATTGATAAGCATAAATTTAAATTTAATTAACATAATCCATTAGTGTTCTAATTTTTTAAAAATATGTTTATTTAAATTTTTTTCGTTTGTTTAGTGCCAAAAATCAAAACTGCTCTCTGTTATTCATGTTTCATGTTTTCTGCTAGGGATTAATTCTGAATACAATACCTAGTTTAAAATGCATATAAAATTATTGAATATAATTAAAATTATTAAAATGCAAATAATAAAGCTTTTTGTATACTGCAATAGAAAAAAAATAAATGCATTCATAAAATTATAATACCTTCCATATCAACACAGTTTTGGTAAACATAATATTCATTAAATACAGTTTTACGCTATATTCTTTTAGTAGATTTTATTTAACCCTGGTCAGAAAAGTATTAAGATGCTGAACAATAGGAAATCCAGAACAAGTAGAAATGAAGCTTATAAATTAGTACGCTGTCGTCAGTTCATAAATAAAGCTGTATTAGCATGTACCAAAAAACGTCGAAATCGGAATTAAAAACTTTTAAATAAAATGAGATCAAATGACAAACTTAAATTAATGCCGAATCGAATTGTTTATTTATTTTAACAAAAGCTCAAAGTTGGGCAATTAAAAGTTTATTTCAAGGTACTTCTTCCCAAAATTAAAATTTATTTCATTTTAGATTATCTTAATGTTTCCATAAAAAACGTAACGGAAGAGAGCTTGCGCGTAAAATTATTTTTAATTAGATATAAAACACGCAACATTCTGAGCCTGTTTCCTTAATTGTATTTTTAAATAATTACTATTTTTCTTTACTCAAATGTAAAGTTTTACAATGTGTTGGATTCAAAATAAAAATTCAGAATAAGACATGTTTATATATAATATAATTGAAGAAAAATACTTGATACCAATCATAATAGTTTTTCAAACTTTTTGACAGATCAATTATTTAATTGGTTTTATTTTAAAAAACCCTACATATTTAGAATTCATCGTTAGACGTTTAAAAGGTTTTTAATTTTTAATTGTAAATTAGAAAAATTACCATGAAGATACACATTAAGGGGGATTTCACACTTTACTTTAACTCAGATTTAAACGGGAGGTCACAAGTTACTGCAGACATTGAAGAAAAGACATACGTTTTCAGAGTTTGAGTTTCTAGTGAGAAAGTCAGACAAAGAACAATATCGATTAATTGCTTCACTCGGTAAATCTCTAATTTATGGGCTAATTGTTGCACGTCATTGGCTGAATATTATGGCTAGCAGGCAGAGACGCGTATCAATCAAGTCCATGTGTAGTAAAAAAAATGAGTTCGGGCTCAACTGTCTGTGATTGTGCTCTAAATATAATACCATTGATAATACCATAAAAACATTATCACATACATAACTTTATTTGTAGAAAATAATAATTGATAAAATTTCGGCAAAAGATGCCGACTAATTACAGTATAGGAAATTGAAAATATATAAATCTAGAACGGCACCATTTACTTAATATGTAATAATTTAGTTTTAATTAGGTGCAGAAATATTTACTAAAGTGTACTACAGCAGCCGCAACTATAAGCACAATGCTTTTGCTGAAACATACCAAAACTACAATTATAATTACATAATGATTAACTTTGTAACAACCTTTATAAACAAAAAACGCATTTCGTGCAAACCCACATCGTTTTGATACTATTAAAAAAGAACAAAAAGAGGGAAATTGCATTGTTCAAATTTATTTATTTATTGGTATGGTAATTGTTCAAATAAATATTGTACCCAATGTAATTTTACGAGGTAATTTACAATAACTTTCCTTCTTACTCCACAAGATGAGAGTTATGCGACGGTTTCCAAACCGAATATTTAACACCCCTTTTTTTTAACTTTTTCCGACGAAGAGTTAATACGTTATAATAAAACAAAAAATTTTATGTTCGAGGCCGGCCGGCCGTCCTTCCGTCCGTATGTAAACAAGATATAGAGAAAACCACCGGTCCGATTTTTATGAAACTTTGTACACGGGCCTTATTTATAATTCTGCAAATCTGATTTTTGGGCATATTATATGTAACCAAAAGGGTCGTTAACCTACACAGATTTCGAATTTTGTAAATATTTAAAAAATATTCATGTTACATTAAGTTTTGTTTCAAATAAAAGTTGTTTATAATTTAATTATACACAATTTTTATTTAAACTTTTTTTTGATCCGATAAGTAATTACTGAGATATAACAATTACGTGATATAATTGTTGTAACAATATCTCCACCAATATCATATTTACAAAAAGTTCAAGGGAAAAAGTTGTTGGAAATTTTATTGTCTATAGCTTTTGTTTAAACAATTTTTGTAAAACGCAATTTTATTTTCGCTAAACGGCGCGATGTGGAGTTTTCTGCAGTAAACGCTTTTTTTTTATAATGAATACTTTTGGAGATATTGTTAATACAATAGGCGTCTAAACTACGAAATAACAGTAATTGGCACCTGTCACAGCTATCGATATCTTCATGTTCCGTGGTCAACCGAGTATAATCAGAAAAAATGAAATGAAAAATCTAAAAGTTTTGAAACCAATTTGTCGAACTTTTCCACATATAAAGGGACCGGACAACCTGATCAATTAAAAGTTATTTTTTAATATTTCCGGTATCATAACTTCATTATAAAAAACAATTTAGTTTTGGCAAAACATATTTTTCCAAAATTCTTCATCTCGTGCAATCTGCAAAAATATTATTGTTAGTTTTTCCATAAAGTATATTTATACGTAGTCCAAAATTTTTGGAAAAACTAAATTCATCTTACTTTATCAACCAAAATTCCAAAAAGGTGTCCATACAACAAAGTAGCAAAAAGTCGGCACCACTAATTGCCAACTGCCCTTGTACTTGGTTGTAATATTTGTCTTGTCGTTTTAGTTTGTTGTTCCCATCTAAAGATTTTTCTAAAAATTTAGTTTTTTCTGGGCAACTGCTTCTTCTGGAGACATGTGCCTGCTAGAAAAAGGGACACTTTATTTCTAAAATGTCTCCTCCTGGTAACAGACCATCTGGACTAGCTCCTAAATGTGGAAAATTTGGATCCACATAAAGGCCACATTCAATAACATTCTCAGTAATACCAACACGTTCAGTAAATTTTTTCTTTGCAATGGGTTCGTGATCAATAACTCTATTTGGTAGCCGCAGATCCACTAAATCCAGAACTCAGAACACGTTTTCGGATCAGTACTCTTTCTTGAGCTTGCAAACTGCTCCAAATTAGATGCTGTGAGTCTATACATTCTTTCGGTTTTCCACAAGGGATTGCTACATTGTCCCCTTTGTCTTTATCTCTAATTCTCTTAACATCAGAAGTGGATATTAGACGTAGCAATCCTTTCCCTTTTCCGTTCCGTTGATGCAGGACTTAATTCTTCAACCGCTCCGTAATCTTCATCAGCATCTGCAGTAGTTATATTCTTCTTTTGCCCATCGACGGAAAAGTTGTTTTCTTTGATTTTCTGTACATTCGCTTTTTCTTATTTTTTCGATATACAACTTGGTATATTTTCCGGGACTTTTTCTGTAATTTTTTATGTAGCTTTGAGATAAAATTTTAGTGCTCGTTAAATTGAAGAGCCGCAGCTCGACATCGTGTGTCGTAAACTATTTTTGATACTAAAATTTACCTGTTTATCCTCAACAAATTTGGCCACAACAGAATTATAACATTCTGCAGTATTATTGTTCATATTTTGTAATAAACTGAATGCATTCTGTTGTAGCCTGTTCCCACAAGACAATATTTCGTCCATTAGCCCACATTCCACAAAGTCTGGGGTAAAATTCTTTTCTCCTTCCTTGCCACCCGTACAAAAATATTTGTTGCAGTTCGATATATCAGACTTTATTTTAGAAAGCTGTTCCTCACCTCGCCTTCGATGTTCAAAGTTTTAGATTTTCGGCTAAAAATACTCACTTATTTTTACAGTTTTGAAAAAAGTGTCTCTTTTACTTTCATTATAAAATTTAATTTCGAAGGTATTGGTTGTTTTAAAATTTTAATTTGATAGTTTTTGCGTTTTTTTCTTACTTTACGGTAACTTTTACAAAAATCTAAAACAACCATTTGATAGATACGTTGCTAAAACATATATCTTCCAAAGTTGAGTTACATTGGTTAAAAATTGAGCTCACAAATTTGAACCAATTATTTCAGGCTGTTTACAAAGCGTGAAAGTCCCCTTAAGTTTATTTATGGTTTAGACAACTTATTGTCGTCCTATGTAAAGTATAGTGTTGTATAGCAGTTAAGTATTTCGTGGAATTACATTACTGCTCCTATGCAACGCACTCGTACTCATCACACGACATGATTTTTACAACTCACGTTATACGTATTCAGTAATGAACCGCCGAGCCCCGTGCCATCTCAATTGGCCCGCCAATGTTTTTCTTTATAAATAACATCATGCTAATTCACGATGATTTTAATTTAAATGTTTATTTTTATTATCATTAAGAACAGCAACAACAATGTAAAACATTTTATTGCAATACTAAACTTTAAATTACATGTAAGTTGTCAAAAGCAAGGAAAACATACAAAACCCAAAAATCTATACCACTGTGTGACGTCACCTTTATTTTTAATTACAGCTTGAATTCTTTTGGGTAACGTACTTACTAAGTTTTGACACTCATCTGGAGTAAAAGTATCCCAAATGTTTTGAAGTTTGTGTTTTAATATGACTACGTTTCTAGCTGGCTCTTTCATAATCTTTTTTTCATTATGTGCCAAAGGGTTTCTATTGGTGACAAGTCGGGACTACTTGTTACCCACTCCAAAAGTGGAATATTATGATCAGAAAACCATTTTAAAGAGACTTTTGATGTATGTCAAGCCTCTCCGTCTTGTTGGAACACAAAATTATGATTATTTTGCAATGCATCTACCATTGTTGAAAGTAACTCTAAATATTTATCGATGTTTACAATTCCATAAATGAAGTGAAGTTTTCCAACACCTTTAGAAGACATTGAACCCCACACCATAACGGAAGCAGGAAAGGACCACGCACACCTAACATGAGAAATTGAATATCGGTTATTTAAAAAATTTTTTGTATACAGCTCCCTTATGGCCATACGAACAAAGTCCTTTTCGGTCTTTATGTCCATGGACGAATAGTTTCAGCGCCACTAGACGTTTTACAGAAAACGTTGTCCCTAAGATATTTGAAAAATATATTTGAACTTCAAGGTTACATATCTATTCACCCGATTATTAGACAATTCTAACTGATTTTTGGAAGCTTTAAAATATATTAAGCCCGTTCTTATAAATATAATGTCAATAAAAACTCACTACTTACAGGTTTTTAATGATTTTCTGGTTTAAATAAGATTAAATACAATTAGGCAATCCAAACCATGTGAAAAGAAAAGTGGCGGCTGGGGGCACACAACTTGTGACACACTTTTCCTTAAAATAAATAACCTCACAATTCAACTGTCAAACATAATAGAAACGAAAGATCACCCCAAAGTCCGATTATAATCGATCTAGATCAAAAGTTGAACAGCTGATCCATGACGTCACTCATACCCTAGTTTGATTAAGATTAAAACCGCAAAAACGCACCGATTAAAATCGATTAAGATCGATCCACCGCAAAAAATACCACTTGGAGTGTTAATAACTGACATTTCAATGTGTGCCCCCAGCCTCCATATTGGATTTCGCGTTTGACAGGTCGTTGGATTGCCTAATTGTATTTGGGAAATACTCAAGCATATTTCTTTTAAGTTTACTTATGTTGCACTTTGGTAAATTAAATAAAATGTTAAGTTGAAAATAAAAATAATTAAAAAAAGCAGGCTGATAAATAATTAATATAGAAGTATCAAAAAAATTACATGTATCATATAAAAATTAAAGATTAGACAGTGAAATGGTTTTGTGGGTCTTGTGTAATACAAAAAAATGAGCTTGCAGGCTGTATGCCGGATGCTCTAGTATCAGTTGTTTTGAAGCACCTGCAGGCAAGGCAAGCTGGATGTGCATTTTTGAGATAAGCTTGCAGGCTACATGCCGGATGCTCTAGTCTCAGTTAATTGAAGCTCCTGCAGGCTAAACGCCGGATGTGCATTATTGAAATGAGCTTGCAGGCTACATGCCAGATGCTTTAGTCTCAGTTATAGAAGCGCTTGCAGGCCATGACCGGATGTCATGGCTACCATGATCATGGATAAGTAGAGTAATTATAAGTTTATAGTTTTTAAGATATTTAGGTAAACAGGGACTAGGTAGGTAGGTCAAGAGATTTAGAAAGATATTAGATTAATAAATTAGGCAATTAGGTAGGTGATGAAGAAGTTCATGAGAGGGGAGTGTAGAAGCAGGATGAGCTTCTACCTCCCCCGGCAGTAGGCGGTAATCTTGTTGTTCTTGTTTCATGTCCCGTACTCGTGAAAAGATCCCCATCCCATAGTCCAGACGGTAAGACTGTGTATGATCAATTTGGAAGTTACTCAGTTGTGCCCTAAATAGGTGAGCAAAGCACCTTTACTGTTTATAATTCATTACATCCTTGATCATTAAAAGTTGCTCTTTGAGAAACATAAATAAATAATTAATTAAAAAAAAACAAATGTAACACTTATGACGTCAGTGTTAATTAATGTCACGGAACTTAATGTCAAATGTTATCGGTTACTGGTTCTGTCATAGTTCCTGTCGTGTTCAGAGTAGTAGTTCTAACTTTCATTGCGATTTATTTGATTTTTTGTAGTTTTCTGTTCGTGTTATTTATTACTGTTGATCTGAGTTTTTTCTATTGGTTTGTGTTATTTAATATTGCAGTTTATCGCGTTATTTTGGTTTAGATTTGCTTAGTTTAGATTTGAACCCCAATTTGCTCCTGAAACGGACTATTAGGTAGTAACTGGTTAAAAGCTTAAGTATGGAATGCCACGTGTGTGGGAGAGTTGGAAGAGCAAGAGGATTTCGTATATTGCAACTGGAGAATATTCCCGCAAATATTCTGCATGCGGTTGAAGCTAATCGCAAACAAAATAATCTGGCGTCTGCAATTGGAGAAGCTAGGTTCCATCAAAATTGTTATCGCAATGTTTTGCGAGGTGTCGGACAAGAAGATGACGGCGAGGATGAAGAAGGATCCGTTTTCAGCTGCATAACTCAGCGCAGAGATGTCTGTTTCGTATGCCAGCGTAACCGAAACTATAGGGTTGTTGTGCCCAGAGTCACATTTGATGCGAGGATTCAGGCTTACTTGAAATATGAGCTTTTTATTCCCAAACATTCCGTATGTTGCCAAAATCATTACGAAGAAGACGGATGCCTTCCGCACGGTATACTTCAAGATTTACCAAACATCCAGAGACATGTCGTTATGTCTTCCAGAGAGGTCACGGACTGGTTTCACGCTTTGAGCGAATCTGCTTTGAATAGCGTTCCAAACCATTATTCAACCGAGAAGCACTTTGACGATGAAGACTTTCATACTCTTACCAAAATAAGCAAAGATAATTTTCGAGACTTATTGGTTATTATGAAAATTTTGAGATTTATGGTCGTTTCCGTACTATAGCAAAAAAAGATTTGATGGTTTTCCTGATAAAATTAGTTCAAGACTTATCGGATGAATTTATCAAAGCGATACTTGTTTTTCTGTCTAGACAGACGGCGAGTTTAGCTATTACCAAAGCGATATCTTATCTGTCCGAAATTTGTTGCCGAAAATTTTGGCCCAGCGTCAATAAACAGGGATGAATTAATCCGACAGCGGGTTTCCAACTTTGCTAACGTTTTGTACAACCCGAATCCTAATGACAGAATTGCAATATTGTATGTAGATGGGACTACTTAAAGGTTAAGTAAGAGCTGAACTTTCGTGCTTTAAGGCAATCTTACTGCATACATAAAGGTTATCATTAATCAAAGGCACTAGTTGTCGCTCCCTGATGGTTACATCCTAGATGTTCACGGACCGTACTTTTCTGACACTAGAAATAACGACGCGTCTATGTTAGTTCATCAAATGGAAAAAACGATCAACGTGCAGATAACAAAAAATTGCGAACATGGCTTCAGCCTCATGATTTATTTACCTTTGACAGAAGTTATAGAGATTTTCTTAACAATCTGAATGTGGGTACATTCCCCTTATTTACAAAGAGGTGAACGGCAGTTATCGACTGAAGATGCAAAACAAATCGCGCCTGATTACCAAGTCAAGATGAATTATCGAAGCGCGTAATGGTCACTTAAAAAATTTTTCAAAACTACCCTTCTGTATCACCACATCCCACATCTAGAAGGAGCACTGCGTATTACTTTCGCTATGATTAACAGGTTCTTCCCTACCATAGAAATGGAGAGGGCCGATGCTGAACTTGCTCAGCGATTATTGGTACTGTCAAACACCGAAAATGTGGTACGGGCAAGAGTCGAGGAAGAAGGATTAATGGGCCCACGAAGATTGGATAATGACAGATGGATTGACATGGACTAACTCAACTTACCCGATTTTCCAGTGCTATCTCTCGAATACATACGCGACCTCACTGCAAGGATTTATCAAGTTGAATTGGCACCATCGTGTATTCAAGACGGGCTACAAAGGAAAACGTAGAACATTTTACTTTCCAACCTACATTGGTCGATCGCGGATTTCTGCGATCCAGGATGTATTCGCGTTTTACTTCAGCTGTAAAACACCAGATTTTTATTGCATACACGTCGAATGATGGGGGGCAGGAAGGCGATGATGATGAATATGATGTAATAATCGGATATTATTGCACATGCAAAACAGGATCGAGAACAGTTGGATGTTGCATTCATGTAGCAAGCATCCTTTGGTATCTTGGATATGCCCGTCATGAACCTATCGTGAAATATCCTATAACAAACATTTGCATGTTAATAAATATTTAAATGAGAAATAATGAACAATTAATAAATTAACTTAATTCATTGTAATTACAACACACTTAATAAATTATGGTTTCTTTCTTATGTCTACACTCATTCGAATGCTCTTCTAATGAAAGTATTCTCACTTTCTCTAAATACCTCATTTTAAGATATGAATTTATCCCCAACTTATGCCATAGTTGCTGTTTTTGTAGTAATTACATACTTATTACTCATTGATTGATTTATGTAGAAATAAATGTCCGCAAACCTCATTTTGTTGTAAAAATAACCAACTATTTTGTTGTAAGTATTGAGTTTTTATCGACATTATATTTATAAAGACGGGCTTAATGTAATTTAGGTGCTTCTCTTTAAAACATGTTGGAATTGTCTAATAATCGGGTGAATAGATTTGTAACCTTGAAGCTTAAATATATTTTCCAAATATCTTAGGGACAACGTTTTCTGCAAAACGTCTAGTGGCGCTGAAACTATTTGTCCATGGAGATAAGGATGGTGTTTTTTGGGGAATGTCGTGGAAAAAATGTTGTGTCTAACACATGAGAAAGCCTTTTTCCACTCTCACTTAATGCCTCACTTCGTTGACGCTTGCAGGGCAAGTCGAGCTCGAGGGGAAAAAGAATCGCTTCTCACTTGTTGACGAGTGCTCGAGCTGCCTCACATTTTTTGTACGTAAAAACAAAAAAGTTGATAATAGTTGGGTCTCCACAGTCTCGCTACAGTATTCTGTAGTATCGGTCAGGTCTCAATCTGTCAGCAGCGCAGCCGCGTAATTCTTAACCAATAAATGTAAGTAGCAACTTTGTAAGAGTCAAAAATATAAGATATTAAATTAAACAAAACGTGATTGAATACTAAATTAAATTGTTTAAATAAGTACTAGGCGCATATAGTTCTAATAACACATTCTTACATTTTTTAAAGAGGCATTTTTGTAACACGACATCATTTTTCCTAATTAGTGAGGAAAAACGAATTTTCCTCACTATTTGTAGAGAAGAAACGCCGTTTTAAGCATGTGGTGGAAAAATAACTATTGTGGTACAATTTGAAATTGTTATACTCCTGTCGTAATAAAACGCAGGTTCTAACTTGTCTCAACTTGTAGTCAAAAGTACAGTTAGTTTTGGGAATATGACGCTAACCCTAAACGTTATAAAAGGGTGCTTGTTTTAGAAATTGGGGGTAGTCTAAATTTTACCTTTGTACAAGTGACTAAACGTTTGTAAATGCTGTAATAAATACCTTAAATCTATTCAAGTGTTGTTTTAACGACTTCATCGGTAATAATTAATTAATTATAACGAGCATAAGCATACGCGAGTACGCGGCGCGTAACATAATTTTGGTGGCAGCGGTGGATACCGACTTGAAGAAGAAATTACCGATTCCAAGTGTCCAAGTACCGTTTTGGATCTCTTAGAGGACGTGCTGAAAGTAAAGCTACAGGAAACGACACGAAGGCGGTGGTGGTTGAAATTGCAGTATTATATCGTGGTCACAAATAATTAAAGGTAATTTTATACCATATTTCATCGTAATTCAAAATCTGTACCTACACATATTTACTCATCTACTAAATCTTCGTATTATTACGTAAAGCAAATCTAAACGAAATCTTGCTTTATTCTTATTCGCTAAACTTCATGCCTACGAAGAAGAAAACAATAACATTCAGAAAAACATGTCACAAAGTGAAAGTGTTAGTGGCGCCGTAGATTTAGTTGCGTTGCCATTTCCGGATGCGCTAAACTAATCCCCGATTACGACGGGTCATCGTCAGAATTATATTCATTCATAAAATGCGAATTTGCTATAAATTATGTAACCGATTTTGTAAAACCAGTTCTTTTACAAGCAATCGTAACAAAATTGAGTAACAGGGCTTTAAACGCTGTTAAATATAAAGAATCTCAACTTGGGATGAATTAAAATTATTTTAGAAGATAACTTTGGCGGTAAAAACAATTCCATCGTTACAATTGCAATTAAATTCATGTAAACAATTTAGGAACGAAGAGTAAGAACTTATAGTTTAAGATTGGAAAATTTACAATATCAGTTAATAAACGCTAGTTGTTCTAATAAACCTAACACTGAATCTAAAGCAATTAGAGACTATATACAAGCTTTGACTCTAACAATTTATAGAAGGTCTTCAACAGCCATTGAAAACATAATAAAATCTAGAAACTTAACCCAATTATCAGAAGCTGTTCAAAAATCTATAGAAGAGGAGCGTATCATACTAAGCGAAACTAATATCAATACTAAAATAACCTCCCCTTCTATTTTTCTAGTCGAAATAATTACCCATTTCAAAATAATAAATATCAAAATAACGGTAATTCGTCGAATTATGTTGGACCATCAGTGCCTGCGTAAAATCCGAACCAAAAATTATATTGTTTGCAGTTATTGTAAAAACCGGGCCACCATAAATGATTGTCGTAAAAGAAAATTTAATAATGAGCGTCGTCAATTTCAAACAAACGTTAATCTAACTTCTGCTCACGGCCAAAATTTACTAATAAACCAAATATAATAACCATAATTGGTATCCGAATGAGCAAAATTTTCGTCAATCTACGGAATCAAATCCACCTTCTACCTCTGGTCAATCAGTTTTAGTTAAAGAGTCAATGCCGTCATCAATACTCCAAATACGTATTACTGCGCTACATTAAAAAATAATCATTTATCCTTAACATCAAATAATTTTCGTAAATCTAGCTAATTTCTTATATGACAAACGGTTCGGAAATAAACCTAATAAAACTTAATTCGTTACATGAAGAATCTGTGATATTTACTAACCTCGTTTCATTAAAGGCATAAATGAACAATCTGTATCTACTATAGGTGAAACATCTGTTTTTATTAACGAGCTTAATCGTCTGTTGATTTTGCGGTCGTCCCTGACACTTTTCCTGTTCCTAGAGAAGGAATTTTGGGAAACCATTTTTAACAAAAACAGATTTATTGTAAATCTTCACGACCAAATTATTTATAACGAAGAAACAGTCTGAAAAAATTTTCATTTCCTCCACGTTGTGAACGTCTTTATCAAATCTTTATCGATTACCCTGATGGTGAATATTTAATTAATCAAGCTCAACATCCTAACTCAATTATAAACGGCAATGCACTCGTGAAAGTAGAAAACAAAAGTCTATTATTCCAATTATCAATCCTAATTCATATGAAGTTACTTGCGTACTCTTACAATAATTACAGAACCTCTTCCACATCGCGTTTAAACGAACAACTCTCCGAACCAAGTCATAACCCAAATATTTTAGCAAAACTGAATTAATTCAAAATCTCAGATTAAATCACTTGAATGAGAAGAAAAATGTCACGTAATTGATATATGCTCAGAGTTTTTAGACATATTTTCTTTTAAATCAGAGGCTCTTTCACTAACTTCTACAATTTCACATTCAATACCTACTGATCCACTATACTCCAATTAATGTTAAACCGTATAGGTTACCTGAATCGCAAAGAACTGAAATTGATAAGCAGATTTGCCAAATGTTGGAACAAGAGATAATAGAACCAAGTTCAAGTCCGTGGAATGCGCCTTTGTTAGTAGTTCCGAAACGAAAAGAGCGTCAGGAGAAGTTAAGTACCGAATCGTAGTTGATTTCCGGAAACTTAATGATAAGACATTGGGCGATGCGTATCCGCTTCCTAATATTTCCGACATTTTCGATCAACTTGGCAAATCCAAATTTTTTACTACCTTAGATCTTGCTTCCGGGTTTTATCAAATCCCTTTAAATCATAACGATTCCGAAAAATCCGCGTTTAGTACACCTTTTGGTCATTACCAGTTCAAACGAATGCCTATGGGATTAAAAGGGGCACCGGCGACCTTTCAACGTTTAATGGATCGCGTTTTAACAGGGCTGCAAGGCGTCAAATGCTTTGTTTATCTTGACGATATTGTCGTGTACGCGGTTACTCTAAGTGAACATAAAATCAAAATTAAAGAAGTATTTACTAGATTGCGGCAACATAATTTAAAACTTCAAATCGATAAGTGCGATTTTACATAAAGAAGTGAGCTATTTGGGACACTTAGTTACTGGATAAGGAAAATGCCCGATCCATGCAAAAATAAAAGCCGTATCGGAATATGTAGTACCTAAATCAATGAAACAAATTTATGCTATGTTTAGGCCTTGCGGTGCTATTACATGGCATTTTTTTCCAAATTTTAGTGCAATTGTTAAACCTCTTACTACTCTTGAAAAAGACGAAAATTTGAATGGTGCCCGCCTCACAATAGCTTTTGAGGAAATTAAACTATATTAACCAACGACATCGTACTCCAATACCCTGATTTTTCCCTAACCTTTTAATGTTACTACAGACGCATCTGGTACCGCGTAGGGGCTATTTTGTCGCAAGGTCCCATTAATGAGGACTTACCTGTTGCGTACGCGTCGCGACTCTTAATAAGGCCGAATGTCATTATAGCACTACGGAAAAGAGCTGCTAGCCGTCGTTTGGGGTACTCAGCATTTCAGACCTTATATTTACGGTAAACAATTTTTATAATCACGGATCATAAGCCTTTAAAGTGGTTATTTAATATTAAAGATCCCGGCTCAAGATTAATGCGCTGGAAGTTAAAATTAGAAGAATATCAGTACAAAATAATTCACAAACCCGGTCGTCAAAATACTAACGTAGATGCATTATCGCGCATGTATCCCATACAAAATCCAAATCTTGATTACTCAGAATATTTAGAGTACATTCAGAATCGCGTAATCCAAAATTCGAATATTGTAGAATATGAAGGAGATTTATTCGATTGTGACGAAAGTTATAGTATCGGCCATTGTGTCTCAAAAGACCTAATAATGTCTCGAGGTGTCGGTAAAAGTATAAAAGAAAATTTAACAATGTCGCCGATAAAAACCAAAACAAAATTACTAGAAGTTTTACAGCTCAACATAAATAATCGTAAGATCTATTACATTATATCAAAAATTTGTATCACCAAAAACCTACGTACGAAAATCTTTATCAAGCATTACAAAATTTAAAATCTTTGTGTTTTCAATTCTGAAAAACGTTGCAATACCGCGATCGGCTTGCGGGCACGATAAATTAAAGGGAGACGGTACGAACAATGTTGCGTTTCTATTTAAAGAAACTTCTATCACGATACATGTTTATTAGTCAAAATGGTGAATTATCAGCCGATCAAAACTAGATGTTATACGCGCATAACTCTCGCATAGTTGGTCATAAAGGGTAAAACAAACTATTAAAAGAATAAAAGAAAATCACAATTGGGTAGGAATAAAGAAAGAAGTAAAAGAATACGTAAAATCGTGTGAAATTTGTCAAAAGGTTAAAACTAAAATATAACAGTGAAACAACCCATGGTCATAACAACAACTTCTTCTGAACCATTCCAACGTATTTATATGGATATTGTAGGGCCATTGCCTGAATCTTTTAACCAGAATAAATACATATTAACCATTCAAGATGATCTAACCAAATTTTCATTTGCTTTTCCAATAACTTCTCAAGACAGCGAAACAGTCGCTCGTATCTTTGTCGAGAACGTAATTTGTTATTTTGGAATTCCCGAATCACTTTTAACAGACCAGGGATCAAACTTTTAAGTTCATTGTTTGCTAACGTGTGTAAATTACTCCAAATAAAGAAAATTCATACCAGTGGACCATCCGCAAAGTAATGGGGCCTCGAAAGGAGTCATCGTACCTTGATTGAATATATTAGGTCATTCATCGATAAAAATATACAAAATTGGGATTCCCTAGTTCCGTACGCAATGTTTTCATACAATACTTCAGTACATAATTCAACCACTACACCCCATTTGAGCTTATGTTTGGTAGGAAATTTTCCACCCCTTCCGCCTTCAACAAGATTGTACCTCTTTATAATTACGACGATTATTCGTTGCAAATAAAGGAATTTCCAAGAAAGTTGGCAAATAGCTAAAGAAACAATAAGAAAACAAAAGAAAACAATAAATTGCGGTATGACTCGACCAGTCATCCACAAAACATTCATGTAGGCGATCAAGTCCTTATTAAAAAACCATTCTACAAAAATAAATTAGACTTAAATTGGCTAGGCCCTTACGTTGTTCAAGAATTAAAAGATAATGAAAATATTATTATAAACCGAAACAATAAGCCATATCAGATACATAAAAAATGAAGTTAGAGTTTATTTTAATTAAATAGTTTTTCGTTTATTTCATTAGATTACATCTAGTAAGGTGGTATGACTGATACTGTAAATGATATCCACTCTATATAATAGCATTGATTATAAACTACGATAACAATGTTGATTTAATTTAGCAAAGAGAAAAGATCTGGTTCCACTAATAATTGGTTGTTAATTTTAGTTATATTTACATCCTTGCATGTTAGTACATAAGTAATTAGTTAATATGTGATTCTCCAATTTTGTTCTAACCATTATTTTAGTTGATGTTTTAGCAATAAGTAATATAACTTAATTTTTTTTATGGGGTAAGGTGTTATACCCTGTCGTACAAAAACGCAGGTTCTAACTTGTCTCAACTTGGTCAAAAGTACAGTTAGTTTTGGGAATATGACGTGCTAACCCTAAACGTTATAAAAGGTGCTTGTTTTAGAAATTGGGGGTAGTCTAAATTTTACCTTGTACAAGTGACTAAACGTTTGTAAATGCTAAAATAAATACCTTAAATCTATTCAAGTGTTGTTTAACGACTTCATCGGTAATAATTAATTAATTATAACGAGCATAGCATACGCGAGTACGCGGCGCGTAACAAGCGGTTAATGTACCGCAAACTGATTATGTCGATAATGCATTTTTTCTGACAAATAGGTAAATAATTTGAAATTAATTTTAAATAATGGTATCATCAAAATAAAAGAGTTCAGAAAACTAATTTTATGGGGTGGCTTTTTCTCCCTAATTGTATACGAAAAAAGAAAATAATAAATGCAGTTTCGGTAGTAAATTATGTACCTATTTAAAGTAACATTTTTGTCTCTTCCAGGATTCATCCTAGAATCCTAATACATAGTAAATACTACCTGCAACTAACCTGTTTTGGAAAAATGACCCTTCGGTATCGAGCAAAGCATATTTCAAACGCACATTCCTTTTCTTCTTGAAAACTGGTTGACACCCTGTTTATATCAGACACAGCACTAGTCACAATGCAAACAATAACATAAACTTGCGCATGCTATCTTAATCTTTATAAATTGAAATAAAAAATATGTAACTGTTGATGTGTCAGTAGCCCCAAGTGAATTTAGCTTTTGATTATCGTAATCGCAATTAAACATTTAAATACTTAGTTTTAAAAGGATTACGCATTACCAGCTTCTCCATTCTGCTATAACAGTTTCAATTTTAAATGTTTGAAGTAAAAGACTTATTGTTTTTTCAAATGACAAAACTTATGGCTAAGTCGATTACTATTGTTTTTTTTTTTTTCAAAATGCGTTCGCACATTTTGTTTTTTTTAATGTTTGAATTTGTGCATTTTGTAATAGCACCTTTAATACATACAATCTTAAATTATAAACCAAAACATTAAGTTCGATAACTTGTAAAGTTTGATGCTAAATTTATAGTTACTTTAAGACTATTCGTTACGCATTAAATTTACCGTGGGGTCTGCGATTGGTAAACTAACAGTTAGAAGCTTGTTGAATAAAGCTTATTCGCTACACAACATACGGTTCCTTGGGAAATTTCCTTCTCGAAAAAGTTAGAAAATATATTTACTTTTGTAACGAGTAAATAGTAATAATTCATAAATAAATAAATATCACAGCTGCTTAGTTTTTGTTGATTACAATAAATTTGAGCTGGTAGCACTGTCCCGCGGTATATTGTCGGTTACTAATCACCAACTCTTCTTAACAGATTTGTGCGTATTGAACTTCTGGAAACTACAAAAATCACCGCGGTGTGAAAATATGGAACTTCCAGTGCACTCGAAAATAACCGGGAAATCAAGTAATCATTAGGCTATGAGTACAAAAAACCGTGTTTACATTCACGGGGTCCTACGATTCGAATCTCACGGAGGGGATCTGTTAAATATTAATTTTTAACCTTAACATTACTGTAAATGTTATAATGTAATACTAAACATCGTAAGCAATGAATTTAGTTTTGCAGCGATGGTTGAGATAATGATTTTTCTTTTAGAAGTAATTATTTTATATATTTATTATTATTAACTTTAAAGTAATAATGTTCCAATTTGATTCTGTAGTAAGCGTGAGTAAAACGTTTAAAATATTTTAATCATATCAGGGCACTAAAGTTTATTATTGATCACGAACGTTTTTAGTTGCAGAGTGTGATATGCTTTGAATTAGATGAAATAAATTATATCTTGATAAGTGAACATTTGATTTAAACTTAACATAAGGGAAACTTGTTTATGTTATTTGGATTAACCTGCATTTTTTGACGATGACTCCTGCTCATCATTCCTACTAAATTTAAACAGAACTGGTGAAATCCAATGGACAGAATGTTATTACTAGCAATAAACATTTAATTTTTTGTTTTGATGCATATTCAGAAGTGTTCAAGACCGTGATAAGCAGATAATTCACCGTAGTTCGAACGCCTGTAAGTTTTATCTAATAAGGGCTTGTTCATAAACGGTCTTCAAAGCCCATGCTCTATCAGCATCTGATAGCCTGTTTTTTCTAATTAGGATTTCAAAGCCGTTGCACTTATACCAGTTTAGATTTTGAAGCAATTGTACTGTTGTTTTATAACCTCGAACAATATTTCTAACAGTATAACTTTGGATAAACTAACTAGTTTATTCCAAATTCGTAGCGTTTGACTTTCCTTTTTAAATAGGAAGTGTTAACAATTGTGCGGACTTTTCATCAACAACAACCTTTCCACGAGTCATTTTTCTATAAACAAACAAACTCTCTTTGTTTAGCAAATGCTGAGCCACTTGATTATTTCACATAAAAATTTGTCAACAACAAAGAAGTAAAAAAATTTTGTAAATTTTATTTCTATATTAAAATTGAAATTCTAACTTTATAAATCTTGAAAATGTGTAATGATGTTTTAAGTTTTTTCGGTTGAAATATTTTGTTGAAAATAATTGAATTGTAGCATTAGCATTGTTTTTTTCGTGAATTAACAAAATTATGTATTTTTTTTACAATGGGCCAGTTGAGACCTTTGTGCGATGTTTATGGTGATTCAATTCTTTAATAAAATTATGGTATTTGTTATATTTAAATTACGTTTTGAAGTGCATTTATCACAGCTTAATCAACGTATGGTACGCAAGAAACTATAGAAATTTAAGTCTTGCAGAGTTACAAAATTATAAAGTTTTTAATTAATTACTATTGTTGTGAGTATGTACTCTAACTTGATAAAAGCAACGTATTGACATTTTACTAGTACCTATAGTGGGAAAATTTAGACGTTGATTTATTTACGCATGATTTTAGGATACGGCCCAAACAATATTGTTGTTAATTAAATTAAAATTAAATTAAATAGTGTTGAATTGCTGTGTTGACTTGATGATGATGGTGCCGATAGCGGTTGCTTTGATTTTACCTTTTACCCTTCTATTCTTATACTATTTTTTCTTCAAGCGTTTGCCGCTGGTTTTAATTTGTTATTCTTAATCTTAAAATTGTCGAGAGTAAAATGACATTTTATTCTCGACAAATCAGGTTGGTAGGGTAGACTGGGTACGGTTGTAACAATTTTCCTTTAAATGCTCACAGCCAGCTTTAACAGCTATAAGCAGCGATTAAAACCGTTGAAATGAAAGTAGCTCAAGTATTAACAGTTTGGCAGAAATATGTCGTTTTAATTAACGTTTGCGATTGTTACAACCGACCCCATACCAGGGGCGGTTGTAACACCAATAGGAAGCAGTTGTAACACTCAAAAATAATATGTAAATCAGGCATTTAAAATAAGTTTTATTGATAAAAAATACTGAAATTTACTTAAAATATATCAACAATCATTAAGGCATGTTTAAGTAGTCTTTTTAGATAATTATTAGAGTTAAACTGAAATAATTGAACAGAAATTATACCGTGTGTCTCTGGCAAGACGCAACATAGGAATTTCTACTATAGAAAAAATTGAATTGATCCACTATGGCTATGAAATTCTCATATTGACGTATACGACATTTTACCACTTAATTATAATTAACATAAATGGTTTATACCAGATATCCCAAAAAAGTATTAACATGGGATTGAAATATTAACATGTAAAATCCTATGGCCAATGTTAATGAAAAGCACTGTATAAGATTTACTCCCATCAGCAACAAGCTACGTGAGACCATTGCTTGCAGCCCCTTGACACTGAATCCAAGTGTCTCCAGATCGACTTTCTGAATACGTTTCTAAGCAAAGAAGGCAATAATATTCTTTTTCTTCAGATGATTCGGGTGCTGTGTTAGTCTTTTTTTTTTTGCTTTTTGTCTTTCTTTGGTTTTTGTTATCTTTTTAGTAGATGTTTCAAATACTTTTTTTTTTTTTAATTTTTCAATCGTTTCTGTCGCTCTTCATGCATAACAAAGTTTCTTCAGGAGCATCTGTGTTTATAATATTCTCGTGTAGGTCGTCAATAGACATGGTTTTGACTGTATGGTTCGGCATCCGATGCATCACAGGCAGTATTCATGGCTTTTTTTAAAGGTCCATAAACTGATCTATCCAAACGGTTGTAGTTTATGAGGCATTGGTGTCCTATTTTCGAGGTCTGGGAGGTTTCATATTTCGCATTGATAGGAGTCAACATGTATAGACCCTTTGACCCAATTTTTTGAAATAAATTCAATGGTCTAAAACCAATTAGATATATCGACTCGTTTAGAGATACAGAATGTTTTGTAGTTTTATGCCGTTTTCTTTAGAGCTTTATAACTTTTTTATTTGTGGATATTTTTTGTTTAACCAAAATATCATTTGCATTTTTTTATATGCACTTCATTGGCGCCTCGAATTTGATTCTAATTTTAACCTGTTTTTGAGTTGCAGACAAACATGCATTTTTTAAATGGAAATCATAGATGGTTATAACACTAGTTGATTAGAGATTTTTAAGTTTTTTGGAACATATTGTGTCATATATTTATCTCGGCAAATAAAGAGAATTATAAACGATTTTTTGAAAACACCCTTGATCAAAGTCATCTATGAGTTTTTGTTTACTGCGCGCAGAGTCGTTGCTAGTTTTTGACACTTCACGCAGTTGTTTCTTATAAATAAATTTCCAAAAAGTTATTAATTTCAGTAATTAATTATTATATTAAGCAAGGCTTTGAAACATTAAATCTAATCACATCTATGGGTGTTTCGGCTATTTATTTATAAGAAACAACTGCGTGATGTGTCAAAAAACTAGCAACGAATACGCGCAGTAAACAAATATTTTTCAAAAAATCGTGTATAATTTTCTTATTTGCCAAGATAAATATATGACATCATATATTTATCGAAATCTAAAAAAAATCTCTAATCAATGGAGTCCTAGCCAACTATGGTTTCTATTTAAAAAAATGCGTGTTTAGTCTGTAACTCAAAAACGAATTAAGTTAGAATAAATTTGAGTACGCCATTGAATTGCATATAAAAAAATGCACAAAAAATGTTTTGGTTAAAACAAAAAATATTCACAAACAAAAGAATTAAAGAACTTTAAAGAAAACGGCATAAAACGCAAATCACGAGTCGAGATATCGAAGTGCTGTTTAGACCATTCAATTTGTCTCAAAAATCGGGCCAAGGGTCTCAACCACGGTTTTTCCCTATCAATTCGCAAAATACCTGAAACTCCCCAATTACATCGAAAATAAGACATCCTGTACAGTGGGGTGGAAATGACAATAGTATTATTCCATTTTATTTGCAAAAGTCTAAGGAGTTGATATGTATATGTGACGAATGATTTGACAATACCTTATGCGATAGAGAGGCATTTGTATGTTTTCGAAAATGTTTAAGAAACACAATAAATGCTTCATCTTGCATCCACCCTGACGGATTTCCAGCACCGATTGATTCCATTGGCCCGTCTCTAATGAAATAGTCTTGGTACCTAATTCGAGGAAATGTGAACATAGGTGGAATGACGTTACCCAGTGCATTAGCTGCAAATGCTAGTGTGACCAAAGTGCATCGTTCAGTCAGGTTTCGGTACTGTGGTAACGCCAGTCTCGTCAACATTATAAATGTTCTGAAGTTCAAAGTGATCGCAATCCATTACGATATGAAGATTATCATAAAACGCATTGACATTATTTTGGTAGAAACTTGTCGCTTGTGACAGACTTGTAGCTTAAGCAGGGCGCACAGATAATTCGGAATTTCTTTTCATGAAAGAACGAAACCTCTCCTCTCTTGCCATTTTATTCTCTAGCCAAGGAGAAAGGGCATTTACATTGTATTTTACGGTAAGTTCAAAGGCAAACATTCTTATGTTATTTGTTATGAGCTACATATCCCATGTTAAGATTTTGCACCTGTTCATGGTCAGCTTCATTTGCTGCATCCCTCTTTCGCTTGTATCTCAAAAGAGAAACATAGTTAACGCCATGCTTCTCTGCAGCTTGTCTTAACGAAACTTGCTGCGCAGTCGTGCAAATTTCCTTCGCAGCAAGCAGTCGTGCATTACCTAACCAGTATTATCGATAAGTCACTATGCACTTTATACATTAATGTTGATAATATTCGAGCTGTTACAACCGTACCCAGTCTACCCTAACTTTATTGTCATGTTTATAATAATATGACATAACCGAGGCACCAACCTAAGTAGTTGTAAAAATAAAAGAACTGTTGCTTTTAATGTTTAGACAGTAAATAGTAGATTATTTTACTAGGAGTTAAACAATTTTTAGTTTCCATGTGTTATTTTCAAATTTTTAGATTATCGAGTGTTATAGTGACGTTTTATTCTCGACGAATCAAGTTGGTACTTTACTGTTACATTCATAATATGACATAACCGAGGTACCAACCTGTAAATAGTTGTGAAAACAAAAGAACTGTCGCTTTAACGTTTAAGTAGTAAAAACGTTTTTAGCGTCTGTAGTTCAATAATATACCGTTTTATTGTCGCTTGAAGAAAAAAGTCTTTTCCTACGACCACGATGTAAAATACGTTTAACATATGACGTATCTACTTTGAAAATTAATCTCTTCATTCGTATATCAAAATTCAAATGAAAAGTGAGGTATCTGTGTTTTTTACTTTTTGGCAATTGGCATGCCTGCGTTATTAATCAGTTTGTTTACATTTATTGTTACGATTATTGTGAAATTTGTAGTAATTTAGCGAGAAGTCGTATGCAAAATTAAACAATCGCCTTTCAACTTGTAAATTATTTTAGCGTCGGCTAGTACTTCAATATGCCTTTTAATGTCGCTTGAATAAAAAATTCGTTTAGGTGAAAGCAGGTCATCGAGATTTCACATTTCACATTTCAAAGAATGTTATAGGTAATTTGAACAAAAAGTTTTGTATAATTGGACGAGTTTTAAATTTTAAACAATCAAAGCGATTGAACAATTATAATGAAAACGGAAACTGAATGTTATAAAAGTTTTGAATCTAAAGGATCAACGTCAAAAAAACAAAAAAAGAAGACAGGAAGAAGAGTTACATACGATTGTTAAAAGAAATAACAAAATAAGAAGGTCGCCTAAAAAAGAGGTAGGGCGAATAAAAAAAAAGAATAAGTATTTGAAAGAAATAAGATGTTAAAGGAAATAAAATAAATTAAATTAAATAAAGTGAAGAATAATGAATAAGTGAGAAGGATGAAAAAGCCAATAAAAAAATAAGTGAAATGCTTAAATAAAAATAGAAGGCTTTGAAAGAATGGTACTAGTACTTTTAGAAAAAGGAAGATATGGAGAATTTGGTAGTGAAAGCGATGAATATAAAAGGAGAAAAAGGAAGGCATGTTTTAAGAAATATTGAAATGAAAAAGAAAAATTGAAGAAGTCACAGAAATAAGAAAAGGTACAATGCTGATAAAAATGAGAAATATAAAACGCAAAATTGAGATGCTAAAGAACAAGAGAAAATACAAATAAAAAATAAAGACGGAGGCAAAAAAATGGAGAAAGAGGGAATGAGAGTAAACATTTGATACAAGAAAGTTTGAATAAAAAGAAAAGAACGAAGGTGGATAGAGAAGGAGAGAATAAGATAATGGTAACCAAAAACTAGAATTATAGAGAGGAAAATAATGGAAAGTAGAGAAATCAGAAAAACAAGAAAAATAAAGAAAAACAAAAATTCTGTTTGAGGTATGGCGAGGCTGAAAAATAAAATAGAAAAATTTTGGAAGTGCCGTCTGAGCTCTTTTTGCGTTTATAATGTCATTAAAAATTACAGTATAATTATCCTATATCTTCACCATGCAATCTATATTCCTATTTTCAAAGAATTAATCAAATGCGTTCAATAAAATTGGTGTAGATTTACTACTGTTTATACACAGTTATCCAAAAGTATGAAAAACTTGCTTATATCTTGAAAAAACCGCTAGGATTAGCGGTATGAAACTTTGGGGAAGTATGTATGACATACTTCAGGACATTTTTTATTCTTTATAAAACTTTGATACGATGCTCTAATTCGAGTAATTGATATCGACTTCTGATTTTCAAATGGCACTATACTAGTTGACTGACATTTTTAGATTCTACATGGAATTCTGTATGCAACGGTGAACATAAAAATTATTTAATATAATAAATGTTATAAAAAATATGATATAAAATGTTCAGTTTGACCGTCAACATTATTGCTTGTGGGCGGGTACCTGTGTCTGTAAGTACTTGTTTAGGGTAAACAATAACCTCTAAGAGCTTTTGTGTGTTGAATAGAATACTTAATCCTTTATTAGCAGTGCAGTGGCGTATCTTTTATTTTTTTTATTTATTTTTCTACGGATAGGTATACAATTTTTACAAAAAATAACGTTATACAAATTTTTGTTTGTTATTTTAATAAGAACACTTTACTGGTAATTAAACATTTACATTTGAAAGTAAATAGGTATTTTTTAAGGCGCTATAGATAATAGAAGAAATGCAAAAGTTGTTTAATTACGTAGTAGGTATTATTGTTAATTTGGTTAAATCTTTGGAATTTGTTTTCTTTTTTTAATCAATTCATCATAATAGTCTCATTAACGGTTTTCTGTACCTTTGTCTCTAATAGCACTTTTTATTTGGGAATAATAAGTATGTTTGTAATACAAATAATTACACCTACTTAATTACCTGGACAAAATCTCATTATCGATAAGGTTCAGTAGGTATAGGTAACGTAACGGGATTACCTTTTGAACATATTTTTACTTGTAACTCATCATTTATCATTTATTTTTTTACGGATATACAATTTTGTAAAAAAAATAACGTTATACAAATTTTTGTTTGTTGTCTTAATGAGAATACTTTACTGGTAAATATTTACATTATAAAATTGCATCCCATTAGACCTTATAAAGGGCCATGTGTTAAGCCTTGAATTTAGTTCAAGAAGTTTTCAAAATGCCCCCCATTTCTTTCTTCCCAATACCGTAGTCGATGTTCAAATTCAATTATACATCTTTGAATTACTTCAGGAGGAATTGCCTCACATTATGTTATAATTTGTTGTTGAAGTTCTGCCAAATTATTCGGCCGATTGGCATGCACCTTATTTTTTAGATAACCTCACGAGTGGCGTGAGATCTGTTGATCTAGGTGGCCACTCAATGAAATCTCCTTGCCCTATCCAACGATTTGGAAACGTTTGGATCAAAAACGCCCTTAGTTGTCGACCATAGTGCTAGAGCGCCCTGCTGGAACCATACATTGTTATCTTGCCCAAAGAAGTGGTTTAAAGTAGGCACAACTTGGTTTTGCAACAAATCCAAATATAACGCACTATTTATATTGCCTTGGATGAAAAAGGGCCCAACTATTCGGTTGTTTATGATGCCAGCCCAAACGTTCAGCTTCTGTGGATGCTGAGTATGGCATTCTACCATCTAGTGTGGGTTTCCTAACGCCCAATATCTAAAGTTGTTAACTTGCCCATTTAAACAAAATGTTGCTTCGTCGCTAAAGCAAATTCTGTTTGCCAAGACATCTTCGCAATCCTGCAACTCCTCAAAAACTTTCTACAGAATTGAAGCCGTCTGTTGTAGTCTTCGGCGTCCAGTTCTGGTGAAACTGAAGCTTGTATGGCTTTGCGTTTGCATTGTTTAGAATTCTTGATTCTGATGTCGTGATTCAGGGCCAGTTGGTTGGTTGAAGTGTTTGATTATTCAATAACACTCTGGATAACCTCAATGCTCGTATCCAAATCGGTGGTAGTTTTAGCTCTTTCACTTCGTCGAATATCTTTCACACTTCTGTGTTTAAACCATCTTGCATACGTTTTTTGAACGGCAGATTTTGTAATTGGTACTTCCCTTTCTTGATGATTTGCATTGCAAATGTCGCTGGTAGCTAGATACGTTCTTCTTCGGTCACCGTAACCCAAAATAATCAGAATTTCCATACGATCTGCTTCAGTGGGTTCCATTTAAAAAAAAATGCGAAAACTGTTACGTACTTTAACACAGTAACATCACAATGTATACTATGAAAAAATATTCCTTAAACGCACTTTAAGTACCTATACCAACTGAACCTTATCGATAATGAGATTTTGTCCAAGTAATTAAGCAGGTCTAATTATTTGTATTACAAACATACTTATTATTCCCAAATAAAGAAGTGCTATTAGAGACAAAGGTAAAGAAAAACCGTTAATGAGCCTATTATGATGAATTGCACCTGTGATGGTAATAATACAGTAGATTAACGCAATTTCTAAAAGTTTTTACTATTTTGTATACGAAAATAATGAAACTTGTAAAAGTTACGTATGCAGCTCGGTCGTAAAGCTGTTTTAGGCCCTCGTCCTGATTGCTACGTACATTCCTGAAACAGCTACTTTACGCTCTTGCTACATAAATAATTATTTAATCAAGTACAATTTTTAACTTCTAATGATTCTTTTTTATTTTGCTAGTGTTTAAATTAATTTTTATTAGATATTTTGTTGTATGACGGGTCATTATTAACCTATGAGAACAAAGAGGCCAATGAGATATAAAATGACGTTTATGACAAAGAAATTTGTGTATAAATATCAATTACTTAGTACATCCGTGCATAAAGAATATACAAGGTGTTTCTGAAAGTTGTGTACGTGGCTTTACCAGAGGTTCTCTGTCTCAAAATAGACTGTTTGACAGCAATTTACCTATAACCAAAAGTACCCATAAGGGCGCCAGAGGGCGTCAAACTTTCCAAAAAAATATTGCATATTTGGAATAACTCGTCAACGGTTTGACGGATTTGATTCCGCTTTTGTATGCTGGTTGTTTGCTTCCGAAGACGTTTTTCTGTGTAATGTGGACAAATTTCTAATGCCATGAAAAGTCGCTTTGATACAGACAGTGTCAAATAAATGATAATATTTTAACAACTGTACAAAACCAAAATAATTCTGACAAATAAAACAAACAATTTGAAAACTTTCTTCTTTTTTGTTAAATTGCGCTAATGTTATTAGTTCGATCACAAAAATAAAATTATATCCCTGTAAGGCGCATTCATACGTTTAGAAATGCGATCAAATCTATCATTTGTGACATTTATTTCCGGATCTTCCTAAAACCGAATCTAAGATTATGTTTATATTTTGCGATTAACTACTTGAAAAATGGGCTACACATTTGCCGCACAGATTTGATATGCTGTTAGTGTTGAGCTTTGCAGTGGCAATTGCAGTCGGGAGAGCGTGAGGGTGTACGCAGAAAAGTTCCCAAATCACATTGACATGATCGCATAGCCTACTAGTAGTCTACTTGAATTTCTAATCGTATGGATGCGCCTTGGATGGATATGATTTGAATTTTTCTGATCGAACTATTAACATTAGCGCAATTTAACAGGAGAGAAAAAAGTTTGCAATATCTTCATTTTATTTGTCATAATTATTTTGGTTTCGTATCGTTGACGGTTGTTAAAATATTATCGTTTATTTGACAGGCCCCTATAAAAGCGACTTTTCCTGGCATCAGGATACGAAAGCGGAACAAAATCCGTCGAACCGTTCACGAGTTATTCCCAATATACAATATTTTTTCGAAAGTTTGACGCCCTCTGGTGCCCTTATGGTGCACCTTGGTTATAGGTAAAATGGTGTCAAACAGTCTATTTGGAGCCAGAGAACCCTCTGGTAAAGCCATGTACACACTTTCAGGAAACATCCTGTACATTTCAGATTTTGAGATCATGACGATATATTAGATTCTTAACGCCATATTAGAAGATTAATGCAATAAATAGTCATTTTTTTCCTTTTTTCAAAAATATATTACTACATGGAATTTTGTTTTCAATGAATACTGAAATAAGAAATAGTATATTATTAAGTTAGTTGTATAAGCAGCCCACACAACCAAAGTTAACCAAAAGTTAAACATGAGATAAACTTAAAAAGTTATGAAGTCACCATTAGTTAACCAAAAAGTATCATATAAACAAAAACGGTATCCAAAATGTGAGTTAAAAATTGACCATAAAATCAGGAAAAACACGAATATTAATATCATCTTAAAGTTATCTTCCCATGTTAACTTTTTGTAAGAATAACTTTATACCAACTTTACAGAATGCCTTTAGAACAATTTTATTGGATAACTAAAAGTGAATTTAACAGAATAGCCTAAAGTTAACTTAAAAAGTTAACTTATTATCAATTTTACAAAATAACTAGATGTCAACTTATCAGAATAATTTAAAATTGTTTCTTAGTTGATCGCTGAAGTTTAGCTTTAAAAGATGCTTCAGTGTCAATTTTACAGAATAAATTCTAGTCAGCTTCTAAAACTAGTTTAAAGGTAACTTAAAAAGTTAACTTATTATCAATTTTACAAAATAATTAGATGCCGACTTATCAGGTTAATTTTAATTGTTTCTTGGTTGACCACTGAAGTTTAGCTTTAAATGATGCGTTTATGTCAATTTTGCAGAATAAATTCTAGTCAGCTTCAAATAATAGTTTAAGAGTAACTTAACGAGTAAAAATGCTCAAAATGTGTTTAATATTACATTTACCATTAATATTACATAATTTATAATTTATGCTTATCTAATAGTATTTTATTTTTCCTTTTCCTTTTGAAGGATATTCCCTGATGGAGTGTCAATTTCCCCAATTGGAGTCAAAGTTATATTATCTTCCTCTGTAATTGTTCAGAATAAAATTGATGAAAGATAATTTTATTATGTTACCTGTTTCTGGCAAATTATTATCTGGCCCAACGGCATTTACAGAAAATAACATTATGTCTGGGGGACCGTGACTGTAAGTGTCCTCGTAGTACGCGGTACACTCTTCATCGGTGCTTAAGTCGGAAATTGCTTGAGCTTTGGACACCTTCTGTTCTGCTAAGCCCAGCGACTCTTTTAAAAATTTAAATAGAACCTTATTAATTGGTAATAACATAAACAAGAATAAATATTACCATAATATTTTATTCTACCATAACGGTACTTAAACGGTTTCACTTTAAATTGGTCCCAGTTTTGTTAAGGAACAGCTCCTTGCTTAATCAAGGGACCAATAATCGACTTCGGCCAATAGCAGTGATCTATACCACATAACCAATTTTCGGTAATAGCGAAAACTGTGTTTTCTTCAATAAAATTGACAATAAGGAAACGTCGACTCATCTGCATCAAACATATAAACGAGGAAATGTTTAAATATAGAAAGTATATACTTTACCTTTGTGTTTTATGTTTCTCCTTCCAAGTCACAAACTGCCCTAAATAACAAGAGAAAGAAAACCACTAAATCACTAAACTAGTTGATTTACAAAAATAAAATCCGTACACTATAATACACATATACTTTAACTGAGTAAAATCCGAAACGCAACTATAGTAGAGAAAGTAAAAGGGTGTTAATGCGCTTATTGCTTATTTTACTTTAAAGCATTTAAAATTTTAACCCCACTATGAAAGTAACCACTACAAAAACATGTATGCAGGTATAAATTCTTTCTGAAAAACCGTCAAATGTCCACTTAGTGGTGCATATTGAGTTTTAATTGTTTGTAGTCGGTAACATATTCTTCCATTGTTTTGACTCTCCGTTTTTGAAAAGTTTTGATTTTGGTTTTCACACACTAATTAAAACATGTAAAAATACCTAAGCGTTGAAAAAACATCTTCTCATAGAATCACTCAAAACCGTTTTATAGTTAATTGTGTTTGCTTTAGCAGTGTGTAGCCACCCTTACTGATTGGATATTTTAAAAAGAAAACTAAAGTCATTGAATATAAATAAGTTCAAAAATTTTGAAAAGGAGGATTTATTCAAATCTTAGGACTAGATTTGCTAAAACCATTTTTGTTGTTTGCAATATGCCAGTAGAAATACGTTGTTTATCATGACTTTCTATTCCACTAACACTTGTTTCGATTAAAAATACATTGTTCTAATGGTATAAAAAGCATCCTATCATAGATAATTAATAAATTGAACAATTCGTCAAAGTTGTTACTGACGATTTAACGGAAGATTTCACGTTTTCAAATTCAAATCAATTGAGCGCACTTGTACTTAACGATAGAGACATATTATAACGTAAGCAGGGAAATGTCAATGACGTCATCCATTGTTTGGTCAACAAGTTCCGGGGGTGCGTGGGTTTTACATTACGATTCGAAGTTCGAAAATGTGTTACGTATCGTCAAAAAAATGTGAATTTTTGTAAAATTATTTCAATTTTCCACCGGATTTTAACATATGCATATTATTTTTTTCGCGAGCTGACAATTTCATTTTCTAGTTTTCATGCGGTGCATGAAATAAGATTCTACGAAATACAAATACAAATCACCTTGAAGAGTGTGTAATAAGTAACACCCGAATAATTATGAATTTACATAAGTGCATTTTAGCAATTAGCATATTTCTTGATATGTTCGGAATAACTGCATGTTTTAACAATTTTAATGAAAAAATGCATATGTATATCAATTAAGTGTGTATTTCCCAGAAATTTGCAAGCATTGTTAAAAAAAATCACCCTAGGAGTAGCATACTTACTATAGTTTTTAAAATACGATTATTTTCATATAGTACCTAGTTTCTCAAAAATGATATTTCTGCTAATAAAAGAATAAATGCAACAAACGTTTATTTCTTATGTTCCTTCTTTTCAAAGTTTGAAAAAATACGCTATACAATCAATTACAAAATACGCAAATCTAATTAAAAGACGAAAATTCAAAAAATACGTTTTTAGCAATACAAACATTTTAAATTCACTAATAGGATACACGTTTACATAAGTAACATCAAATTTTCTCGACCAATCAGATTCATTAAATTTGTCATAAAGTACCAATCACGGTTGAATTTGTTTGAAATTTTCACGCGTTAAAAAATTTCAATCAAAAAATTCCAAAAGAGGACAGATGGCAATATCGTTAATGGCAGTTCTACGCCAGAAAGTTAAAATCCAAAGTTTAAATACTGTTTCTTTTTCAATTCTTATACTTTAATTGGTTTATTAAAGTATATTATATTATTAAAAAATGGTTGTCTCTTTCAATATATTTTTTATATAATCAACCAGTTTCGTTTTCCAATTAATTAATGCCATCTTCAGAATAGTAAGAAATTACAATAGTGGAGTCAAATTAGACGAAAACGAGCGTGATCTTGGAACCGGTTCAACCACCTTGGATTTTAATGATTTATATCTTAAAATTTCACATATTAAGTGTAATGAAACATTTATAAGTTAAAAATTCAAGCTTTTACAGGAATATAAAAAATGCGCAACAATTGAAATTAAACAATACATGATTTTTGAGTGTGCTTCCTTGTATTCTATTGTTTGTAAACTGTAAATAGTTATTTAGTTTAGCGGTAATAAAATATAATTTTATTCATAATATACAAAAATTTTCAAACATCTACATTTCCAACTCAACTTCTTCCAAAATAATAGCCGTGGAGTTGGTGCAGGTTTGTCCATTACAGTAAAAACATGCTTCGGTACAAAATAATCCGGTTTTTCTGCAGCCACAATTTTCGCCGCAACCTGACTTGCATTTGCAAAAAATGACTTAGTGACACATTGGATTTGGAATTAAACATTTACCAGATTTCTATCCCCAGTCCATTGGCAATAAATAATTTCCAATCCATTACTGAACTTGTAGATATACTTTTTTTAGATGTTCTGTAGCTGCATCTATTGTGTAAGGTAAATTCGTTAATTGTACACGACTGTCCTTTGCAATGGCTGCTTTAAAACATTGATATCTGTACTGATTTAAATCAGATTACAGATTTTGAAGCGCCATATAAAGCGAGAATACATATTACTCCAGCTGTAATAACGTTTTTAGAAGACTGCTGTAGAAACTGACTATATCGCAATGCGACTTTATACGAGAAAATTTCAAATAACGTGTTAGTTATATATTAGTTCCTTCTAAACATATTAGTAACTTTGTAAACATTTTTTTCCACTACTAGCTGTGAAGTAGACAATTATTACGTGTCCTAGCCAACTGAGAAGTTGAATTTCGCTATTAGTGGTTAATAATTTTTTCTATTGTTGAGAAAACAGAACCTAAGAATAGTTGTTTACCAACCACATATTTTGTATATCAGGAGATTATCTTTAACGTATTTGCTGCTTAAAATTACCTAACACGATAAAAATTATTTGAATAAAAAAATGCCATTAGTTTAAAAATTTGCGCCCCCATCCCATAACCGCAAATACATAACCTGAATTAATTTATTTATTAAATATGATGGTAGAATCAGTTTTTCAGGTTTCCCAAAGGAAATTTAAACAGGCGAGTTAAAGTTACATGAAGAATTTTAAGTAAATTACAAACATTTTGTTGTAGGTGTTTTGAATGGTTAACAGAATGTGAAAGGTTCGATCTGTTGCATAAAAATGTCGACTATAAAAACTTAACGAGTAGGTGGCGAACACTTGCCATTCCTAAATGAATTACAAGTGTCAATTTCTGAAACCCAATATTCAAATGATTAAGGTATATTGGCGAAGCAATAAATGAAATGAACAACCCTTATGCTACATCTTTACAAATACGATATGTAAAGGTGACAAATTGAAGTCGATAGTATTAAACTGCATAGAAAAGCTACAACTACAATGCGGTGCCAATATTAGGGCAGTAGTAAAATTTTCGAAACCTAATTAAAAGAATAGATGTATCACCGGAAAAACCATACCTTCTCGTAAACGATTAGAAAATCTATTATTTCTTCAATGTCCACTATTTATTGAAGTCGGTGTAAAATAACTTGATTAAATACAATATAATCTTTAATAACAAAAAAGCATCTTGGAAAGACATTAAAATTTCTACATGTCAGACAAATCTAAACCGCTGCGATTGGCTCCCAAATCAACTAATTTACATATTACTTCGAATAATTTTCAGAAAATGAAGGTGGAATATACCACACAAGTGTTTAGTGAGTCAGTTGCAGTTGGTTTATCAACGTATGTAGCTTTTAATGCTTTTTGATTTATTTGCATTCCTGTGTTACTTGATTTTTACAAGAAAAATGTTTATTTTTTATTTTTGGCTTAAATTTGGCTAGTAGTGGAAAATAGTATATTATAAACCTAGGTAGTGAAGTAAGTCATTATTGCCCGACCGCTGAAGTTTATGTCCCGAGCGATAGCGAGCAATAATGACCTTCACTACCGTAGTTTATATACTATTTTTTTTCACTACTAGCTACTAAACTTAATTGGAAGTATTTTAATTTTTGAATTTTAGTAAAACTATGAAAAAATATGTTAGTCTTGATTTGAATAGAAATCACTATTCATTTGTTTATATCAGACATTTTGAAAAAGTGTAATTTCAAATTTGCAATTACTATTTTCATTTACGAATATTTTTATCATGTCTAGTGATGAAAGTGAAGAGTGTACTCCTCCAGAATTGCATGAAGCTGCAAAACAAGTATACAATAAATTGCTTCCAGAAAAATCAAAACATTTATATTTAAAAGTATACAAGGATTTCAAGGATTGGTGTCACACAAAAAATGTTACTACAGTAACAGAAAACGTGCTGTTGGTATATTTTCAGGAGCACGCAAATGTAAAAAGGCATCTACTTTATGGTCAACATTTTCAATGTTAAAATCTACCCTTGCAATTCGAAAGAATATTGATTGCGGAAAGTATCCAAAACTTATATCTTTTTAAAAGGCAAAACAGATCATACAAAGCAAAAAGGCACCTGTTTTTTCCAGAGAACAAATTATAAAATTCTTGACTGAAGCACCTGATGACTTTTTCTTTCTACAAAGGTAAATGTAGTAAATTTTTGTTAAGAATTTACAGAATAATCTAGTTTTCTATAGGCAATTCTGGTCGTTGGAATAGCAGGGGCTTGTAGAACAGATGAACTTGTGAAAATGATGTTCAGAGATGTTGATGTACGAGGAAATGATCTTGTCGTAGTAACCATTCCAAATAGTAAAATGACACTAGCCGGAACTTTGTCATAACTGATCCACTGTGGCTTAAAGTAGTGTTAAAATATGCAGGCACTCGACCAACTTCAGATATGCAAAGATTTTTTATAAGATTTCATGGTGGTAAACCAACCAAGCAAAATATAGGTCATAATACTATCAGTAATGTGCCAAAAGTAGTTGCCAAATATCTAAAATTAGAAGATGCAGATTGTTATTCTGGTCATTCCTTAAGACGTACCTCTGCGACCATGTTAGTAGAAAGCGGTGGCGATATCTTATCGTTGAAACGCCTAGGAGGCTGGAAAAGCTCTACGGTAGCAGAGGGATATGTTGAACAATCTCTTACTGACAAGAAACGGATTGCGTCAATGCTACAAGGAACCTTCGTTTCAAATCCTATTCAGTCTTCTTCGTACATTAGTGCCACTACGTCTAATTCTGCATCAACATCAACAGCAGTTGAAAGTGTCGTTGAAAGTGCAACACTGCACCTTCCAATGCAAAATGTAGCTAATACTTCTTCGATCACTAGTTCTTCGGGAATTAATGTGACCTATAATAATTGTTCGATAAACTATTATTATAAATAGATAGTAATGCCATTGTTTCTAACTTACCTAATGTGTTTGAACTTTTCTAACGTTATTTGTATTCATAAATTAAAAATTATTTAATTGTTTGAATTTTTGTGTAGCTTGAAGTTGTGAGGTTATGTTTATCAACTAACTGAGAACGCAGAGTCGGCTTTGGACTACCAAATTTGTTTTATTATTGACCTAAGTTAATAAAAATTTTTTTATTGACTCGTAGCTTTAAAAGTTCAACTTCACAACCTGCATTAAGGTTAATATGACTGTGTTTGATAGCTAGTAGTGAAAAAATAGTATATACACCATGATTGTGAAGTCCATTATTGCTACGCACCTTATTTCGCTCGGGGCTACCGCCCCTCGTGAAATAAACTGGTGCTAAGGCAATAATGACAGACTTCACAACTTTGGTGTATAATATACTATTTTTTACAAAAAATCAAGTAGGTATTTACATTTTGACATTTTCTATTAAACTCTGCTCCAGTTCGTTTCACTTATAATCAAAAATCAAAATATTAAGTAGGGATAAAGATGACGTTCTGTTTACGCCACCAGCAGTTTTGGAAGCCGCTAAACAAACAGAATTTTAATATGCAAGCCAGCAAGCAAACGCTTTATTTACAAATATAAACAATCGTCTAAAAATAGCGTTCCTAACTCGTTGGAAAGTAAAATATGCTCCCACGATATTTACTACTTTTCACACCTGTTAAGAAAATAACAATTTCTACACTTTTATTCTTTTGTTGGAAAACTTCAGCAGCTTCTTGTAAAGATTTTTGCGATTCAAACATTGTTGTAAATTTACCTTTCTTTGCAGTTTGGTAATTCATCCAGACTAGCCGATAAATATACTTTTTGTAGTGTTTTTCCTCTAGGAGGTTTCAAAAATATACTTCCTTTGTATCTGGTGTTAAAGCTATTAATTGAACAAGAAAATCAATGTCTTCAGCCACTATGACAACATTGGAAAAATATTAATCAATTGCTATTGTCTGCTTGTTCTGAAGAAATGCTATTTTCTTTTAAATTTGTTATAAATTTAACTTTATTGTTGGTGTTTGAAAGAAACTTGTATTGTATCACTTTCAGCTACATGTCTTCTTCGAAAGCATAATCAAGTATTTTTCCAGATCGGGGATTTCGTTCTGCTGCTTTAGTGGTGGCTGTTTTAGATCCATCAAATACGTTTTTACCGGAATACCTATTAATATACCTCACGTAACCATCCAATACTGAGTTGAATTTTTGGTTAATTTGCCATTTAACACGATGTAAAAGCATCCCGCCATCAATTACATAAGCAAAATTGTTGGTATCGTTGACATTTCCTGAAGATTCTTCGCAGATACTGTAGAAGGTAGATTTCTGGGTTTTTCGCATTTAATTATTTAAATAATTTATTCAATAAATAAATACGGCCATTTGTAATATATAAAGGTTTTAGTATATTTAGTTTGTAAAATCTTAAGCCGCCAATCATTAAAATCCGAGTTGGTTGAACCGGTTCCGAGAAGATTACCTAATTTGACTTTAAAATTTATAGCTATTAATATAAGTTATAATAGGCGAGGACGTTACTAGGTTACGAGGTAAAGCCGAGTCACCTGCGCAACATCCGAGTCGGTTTAAATTGCTAATATTCGAGTGATTTTCAAAATTTCGACAGGATGAAAGTGTAAGAAATTTTCTCCTCAAATCACTTGAATTTGAGATCGAAAATTTGCAGTAATTTCAAACTACTCGTTGTATTACTTATGATAATAGTGATGCAATAGTATATTGTTAGACGTGTTTTACAAGACGTATTTTGCCGCACGCGTGGGTGCGACAAATTGTCTTGTAAAACAAGTATAACATACTATTTTTTCTATTTCGCTTCAATTAATATTTACTACTTCTATCTGGGCAAAAAAATTGCTGTGCATGGAAATTTAATTGTTACGGTTGGCAATACTAACTGAAATTTTTTCAAAGTTACAGTTAGGCGGCTAAAATTTTTGTATTGAATTAGTTAAAATTAATTATAAATAACTATTTAAATTAAAATTATAGATGCAAATGACTTTTCGTGTACCTCGCCAGAACTAAAAAGGAAGTGCGATTGACCACTTACTACCGGAAAAATCTAAAACTAAATATATCAAAGAATATAAAGGTTTTTCTAAATGGTGTGAGGAAAATAAAGTCGGTTCAATAACAGAAAACGTATTGTTGACCTATTTCGAGATCATGGGCAGATCAAAAAAGGCTTCGACAATGTGGTCGAGTTTTTCGATGCTGAAGACATGTCTTTCCATTTACAAAAACATTGACATTTCAAAAAACTTAAAATTAATAGCATTTTTAAAAAGGCAGAATCAAAACTATCATCCCAAAAAATCATGCATTCTTGAGTCTGAAGAAATTAACCGATTCATTAATGAAGCTGATGACAATATTTTTTGGCCATGAAGGTATATTTCAGTTTATAAAATTTTGTTTGTTAATACAGATTCATATAATTTAGGTCATATTAATTATAAGCTATTGTGGGGCTTGCAGAAGGGATGAATTAACTCACATGTCAATCAACGACAATTAAAATTAGACATAATCGTATTAACTGTACCTAAAACAAAAACAAATGTAACCAGAGTATTTCTAATCACAGAAGTACCTTGAGTTAATATCATTAAAAATACATTAAACTGCGACCTTCCCATGCTTCCAATAACAGTTTTTTTTTAAATTATCGTTCCGGTAAATGCACGACATCTCCCATAGGGATCAACAAAATAGGAGAAATTCCTAAGAATATCGCAACATTTTTAAAACTGCCTAGTCCAGAAAAATATACAGGTCACTGCTTTCGCCGTTCATCGGCATCACATATGGCAAACCAAGGTGGAGACTTACTCACAATAAAGAAGCATGGAGGCTGGAAGTCTTCGGCTGTAGCTGATGGATATGTGGATGCTTCTTTAATGAAGAAAATTGACATTGCCAACATGTTTTCAACACGAGACGAATCTGAAGCTTCTACGTCCACTGCGTGTACATCCATACACACGGATCAATATAATAGTGTGGTGCTTTCTCCAGAATCAAATTCTAAAGAGTCGATGAAGCAGGTGTTAGCAAACAACAAAATATTATTGTGTCCAATTGATCACTTCCACCGATTTATATTTCGGCTAGTGAAACTTCAACGGTGACTGTTAAAATATACAGTCACTGCCATATGAGTGAAAAATAAATAGGATGCGTGCAAAAGTATGAAATTTATTATAAAAAAGTCACAAATTTATGGATAAGTGCATTCATAGTTGTTCGGATAAATTAGGTTAGGATCTTGATTTTTTTTTTAACTTTTGTTCTTTGCTTGTTACTAAGGCGTGTTAAGTTTTTCTGTTCTTGTTCATTGTTAAGTTTACCTGTTTTTTGTTTGTTGTCAAGTTTATAACTACCGCTAGCCTAAAAAATATAATTTTCGTGGATATTGTTCATTCATTAAAATAAAACATACTCACTCGAAAATTATTCCAGCATAATTTTCCTTACTGAAGAGAGAATTAAAGTAAATAATTAATTCCTTAAAAATTTGCATGTGTTTTACAATTGACATAAACAAATAACATTGCAGTAATAGAGATCAGTGAATTACATTTTCAACCATTACCAACCTCAAAAAAAGAAATCACCAAAAATAATAATGCTAGTGTAAATTTTGTGTAAATACTTTTTTGCAAAACACTGTCACAAAATCGTCATTGTATACGCGAAATAGAAAAAGATAATTTCGTAATTGACTAAGAAATTATTAAAACGTTCAATTGCCAATTGAAGAAGTTAGTAAACATCAAAAAACTTGATCTTTATACTGAACTTACTAGACTTAACAATTTTCTGCGATTGAAAAGTACATAATATTTTTTTCTTGTTTCAGTATTCATTCAAAACAAAATACCATACATATATTTTTGAAAAGAGGAAAAATTGCTATATAATGTATTAATAATCCAATATAGCGTCCATAAGAAATAAAAGCTGCAGTCATTATCTCGAAATCTGAAAAATATTATAAAAAATACCCTCAGACTAAAATAAAACACATTTTGGTTTCACGCGATTTCTTCAAAAACTAAAAACAGTTAAATATATAATGTAATAGCACTTCTGGAATGGTAATAGAATTCTGAGAAACATTGTCCATTCAAACGATTTTTCAGCTCATATAATAACAGAAATAGCTATACATGCAGCATATATTTGGGACACAGTGTGTATCTATTTATGTAACCAGTACATAATCTACGTTTTTATGGACAAGCCACATAATTATGAACGAGCGACGAAGGAGGAGGCCACTGTGGCCACACCATAAAACGAGGTTATGGACGAGTTGCATACAATATTTTATGGTGAACTGTATTTTACTCAAACAAATATGAACTGCCAAAAGGATTTGTCATACCAACGTATATTTAGTCGTCTTTGATTGGGTTTATAAATTGACAGTTTTTACTCTTAAAATCCACACATTTATTCTGACATTCATGTTTGGCATTGACAGCCGTCCATAAGGCTATTTATTTATTTATTCATTCGTATGGTACATTTTAAATATCGTATTGCGATGTAAGTGTTATGTATGGTGCCCCAGAAGATCAGTATAAACCTGTATAGTGTGGTGACAAAACCGTGTGCAATAGTGAATTGGTTCGTCTTGGCAAAGTATTTGCTTCAAGGTTCAGGAAAACTACTAAAACCTAAACATGCAAACCCTTACCCACTTTAGTATTCAACATAAACTATAACAGCACAGCTATTGCATGACGACATATAATGGACCGGTCCAAGCGCCAGTCACGACAATGACGAAAAAAATAGTAGGTTAAAGAAATAGCACAACAAAATAATGAAAAAACAGATAATCAGAACAAGAATACAAAATATTGCTAAACTTTATATGTCCTTCAGATTCGTAAGCCATAATATAGCTTCATCCTCGGCTTCATCTGTTAAATTATGAATGTTTGGAAACCCTCATTTAAACTTCGTTAATTGACAATCCTCTACAATATGTGTAACGGTCTCCGATTTGTTTCCACAGTCACAATTTGGATTAGAAATCGCACTCCATTTAAATAACATAGAGTTGCATTTTGAATGGCCTGTTTTTATGCGATTTACTTTTGAGCAAAGTTTCCTTTTTTGTTCAAAGTCCGAGACTTCTATTGTTGGAACATCAATTAGATCTTTATTCAAAACATCAACTCCAGACCATATTTTTTTCCACTCTTTAACTTCAGCAAAAGCAATACTTGGAAGACTACCAACCATATAGAACTTCGAGATTTAAGTCTTTTAGTAGAAGGGTTGCCAATGTCATTCCAAATTGGTAAGTCTTTGTTAAGTTGGCATTTATCCCATTCTTGTTTTAACGTAGCTTTTCGTCGAATGTTCGATGGAGTAATATTACAAAGACATTGTAAAGAAGGAAGATCAGAAATATATACATTAAAAAGAATAGGTGCAAGAACCGATCCCAGTGAAAGACAATTATTTAAAAATCTAAATTTACTGCTTTTATCTCTAACAAAAACTCTAAACTTCCGATTTGACAACATATTTTCAATAAAAGAAATAATTTTGGAATAAAAATAACGTTAAGCAATTTAAAAAGTAAACCTTTTTGCACACGGTATCGTATGCAGCAGTTAAATCTAAAAAGACAACTCTAGTTTTAAGTTTCTTCTAAAATTCAGCTTCGATATTTGTTGTTAATGCCAATACTTCATCATAACAACTTCTACCGGATCCAAATCCTGCTTGTTTAATAGGTAATTTCTCTTCTATTAACGGATTAAGTCTTTGAAAAATCAATCTTCCAAAACCCTATAAATTACACTTAACAAACTTGGACGATAAGAAGTTGGGTCTGTAGGAGATTTATTTTTTTTTAAATTGCCACGACTTTATATTTTTTTAAATCTGTTGGTAACTTACCTGTATTATAAATATCATTGAGAAACATAAGTAGCCAATTCAAAAAGTAATTTTTCAAATTTTTCAGAAATTCTGGATGTATTCCATCAAACCCAACACCTTTCTTTGATTTGGTCTTTTTTAATGCATGTTTTAGCTCTTCTACAGTAAAAAGTCTGCATATATCTTCTGAGATAGGTGTAGATTTTCTTTTCTTTGTAGATACTTTTTCATCTTTGTGATTGTGATTTCTCTACTTTTACTGAGTGTGAAACATTAACCAACCGAGAAGCAATAGAATTTGGAGAAATGTTTGTATTTGTAGATTGATTTGTAGAACTTAATTTATTTAAAAGTGCCCAGCTTTTACGACTTGAATGTACGAATTCCATATTTTCCATTAATGAATTCCATTTTTCTTTTCTTCCATTATTTAGAGATGGCAGTACAGCATTTCCATTTTCTTTATTTGGATTTTCTAGATATGGTGTGTACAATCTGTTTGTTTCAGTTGACCAACATATTCCTGTCGAAAACCACGTAAAATGGATTTTTTGGTGCACATTTAACACCACCTACGAACCTAAAATAATTATCAGAAACCGGTGGTATCCATCTAAGAATAGAATCGAGAGATGTTCTATAGTGTATCCAATTAGCTTTTTGAAAATTTCATCTTAGTTTTCCTAAAGATTCTACAAACGGAATTTGAAGTACAATTTGTATTAACGAAGGTCTATGTTGACTTCTAGGAAAATCGTTTAATACTATACGAGTTGATTGTAATGGAACCATGTCACTATCCATTGATACTAAACACAGGTCCGGGCTGTAATCGTTTTGCCATCGACCGGAGTAAAATGTTTTGTTGTCTTTTGGATCGTATACTAAATGTATGTTTTGGAATTCCATCCATGTTTGTAACGTTATTCCATTGATATCGTTGTCTTTGTAGCCCGATAATGTGTTGTGACAATTAAAGTCACCAACATGTACACATGCACGTGGAAAAACGACATTAAAAGTTTCTGGCCAAGGTATTGGGGGAGGTTTGTAAATATTTACTACATGTAAATCTCCTATTTTAGTAGTTATAACAAAAATTCCAGAAATTACACTTTTTTGTATATTTTCGTATTGAATATTTTCTTTGACGTATGTTGCTATTCCATGAATGGGGCTCTCAATAAAGTCTACTAATTGAAAACCTTTTACTATACCTTTATTGAGTATACTTGTTTCATCTACACAGTGTGTTTCCTGTAAAAGTAAAATATCGACTCTATTCCTGAAACAAATATTAGACAAGAAATCTGATTTGTCCTTACTCAACCCCTCAACATTAATTTGTAGAATATTTGTTGTGTGTCCTATGTTAGTGTGTGATTTTGTTTTGTGAAATTGTGTAGTACATTTTTTCCTAATTATCCGGGAGGACCTTGATGACCAAGTGCGGAAACCAAAGTGGTGATTCTCGGGAACCACATGTTTTTCTTGTTGACCATGTAGTACTGTAAGGTACTGATCACCTTCCATATTTTATATTTGTATTAAAAACGCTTAAAAATACATACGAAACAGCTCTAACGAACATTGACGTAGGTTTTGACGTTTTAAAAAAAACCATAAGGTAACAAATAAAGACAAGTCCATAAAGAGGCACATTATGACCGAAAAACTGTAGGTATCATAGACAGCACGAAAACTATAAAATTATTATTTTGAATAGTAAATTATCTATTTAAGCAAGTAAAAATATTTAACGAACGTAATTACCAAAAAGAACAGATTGAAATTTAGTAAACACCTGTATTCGTATAATAATCGTATAATACAAGTTACATTAGAGAAAATGCAAACTGCGGTAATTCTAATATAACTTTTCAAAGAATTATTAAATATAAAAGTAATGTCATGTCTATGCAATCATTCCTTTTTCCATAAGAATTCTAAATTAGATAGTAAGTTTTTTGATTACACTGCAAACCGCCTTCAGGGTAACATTTTGTTATAATCCCATCCAATTTGCAAACGGTTGTAGGTTACAACTTGTAAAACTTGCTGTTGCAGCAGGTGCATCTCTATTGTTCCTTTTGGGATTATGACGCGTTAACCCTAGACGATAGAAAGAGGCTCGGTTAAGAAATTGTGGGCAGCCTCGAAGTTTATCTTTGTTCAATTTGTAAATCAAAACTGTAAGTCAATTCAAGTTTTGTTTTAACAATTTAACCGCTAATCAAAAGAATCATTTTGCAACGCGAGTGTGCGGGGCATAACAATTTGTATAATCTCGTCGTTAAACAAAATTAAACTTAATATCTCTGATATGAGATATAACTTACATTATGTGTTTAGCAACATAGATAACTGATTTTAAATTTACATTCTGGCATTACCTTTCGTCGACAATATTTTTTGCACATACTATAACTGATACCAAAATTAAACCATGCAATATTGTTCACGAATCATGCAAATTTTTTTGATTACGAAATAGGAAATAATACAAAAATGTGTAGTTAGCAATAAAGAATGTATGTTTTACTGTTCAAAAAATGTCAAGATTATGATTGATCAGATGGTTCACTTCTGTACACCCGTTAATAACTAAAGCAATTGTGTTAACCGCTACACTACGGTTTGCGTACCTATATCTTTTTTTTATCTATGAATAATAATGAGATTTCATTGATATTTTGATTTATATTTGTATCAACAATTTTTTTTAAATTATCTCATACCTTTTTTTAACTTTTCAACGTAAAATAAGCCTGTATAAAGTTTTGTATAAAACAATGCAAACGACAACCAATCGATTCACAACCTTTATGCAAATAAACGTATTGAATGCTTCTTTGTTGCATACTGATATAATAATTAGAAAATAAAAGTCAATTACATTCATCGGTATGGCTACTGATTGTTCAATTTTTTCTTTTAATTTTTTCTTTTTATTTGTTATTTACAGCGTTACTTTGTTGAATATTTTGTTACCATTAAATCCTAATCTAGTACAGGATTTAACTTTTACTAAAAGATCTAAATCTTAGATGCTTCAAGAACTACTTTTCATGGTACTGGATAGGAACTTTTCCGTAACTTGGACTGTTCTCTTTCCCGTGGCGAAATAAAAAGCCGTGGAAAAAAGCCACGAAATAAAGGGCGCGGAAAAAAAATGGCGAAAAAAAAAGCCTCGAAAAAGCCGACCGAAAGAAAAGTAACGGAAGAAAAACCGGCGGAAAAAAAAACCGGTGAAAAAAAGCTAAAGGAAAAAATAGCGGACGGAAAAAATCCGAAAAAAACCCGGAGGAAAAATTAGGCATCAAGTGATCAGTTGTGTTAAAAACTTTCGCTGTAGTTTCTCAAGATTATCATTATGAAGATTATAGTATGGCCTCCAGATTGTACAACAATAAGAAATTCTTCAATGTATTAATTAATGATGGTGGACGGTCCACGATATTTTATAAAATGCGTTGATCGGTACTTTGTGTCAAAAAATTTTTTGTTTTGTTCACATTTGTAATTGACTTTTTGTCATACAAAATAAAATATTTTACTTTAGCACTTATACCATAACAACTATTATACACTTAGTTTAGAATGTAAATAATTTAAGTGTATTTCCAAATCCAAATTTAGAAATGTATTTTATAACTTGCAAGTAGTTTTTAAAATGCACTTGCAATTCGTCTTAAAACTAATCCTCTTCAGTGAAGACAAAGAGGAGCACAAATCCTTATTCTATGAAAAGTGTATTGTGTCAGATTATAAAATATGACTAGAATGACTAGTTACATAGAAATATTATGTTGTCTATTGTAATAAAATTGTATTTACAATCACTAATCTTTCTAAAATACTTAAGAACGGTAAATGATTCATTGGCCGGTTTTCTTTTTTTGTAGATTTTTTTACTGCAGCTTTTTACACAACAGCTTTTATACCACTGCTTTTTTCGGCAGCTTTTTTATATCTAGTTTTTTCCAGAGGCTTTTTTTCCGCGGCATTTTTTTTCTAGGTTTTTTGCAGAGGTTTTTTTTCCGTGGTTTTTTTCCGCGGCTTTTTATACCCCAGCTTTTAATTTCCCAGTTTTTTTTCCGAGGTTTTTTTCTTAGATTCTCAACATCTAGTCCTTACTCCTCATTTGCAATGGATAACGGTCTTACATTAACAACAATTTCCTAGGATACGTCATTACCTTGCCTATCACTATTGAACATCGTAATTAGATTACCTTCGGTAATACCTCAATCAGTTGTAACTGTAGCTACAAAATTTTAGAGTTGTGAACACAATAGATAATGATATACGTATACGGTGCTGAAACCGCGAAAAGGTAGGGGCAGTCGGCGTAAGTTCTCATGACGAGCGTTAAACGCGCTTTAATTAAACGCTCGTTTACAATAACTATACAATTGCTATTAACTGTACATATTATAACGCACGTGAAAGAGCGACGTGCGTTAAACGCAGCAATAACGAACGTACTCTGTCTACGCGCGTTAGACTTGTCTAAACTATACATATAGATTTTATATTGATGTGTTCAGTTGCAACACGCGCTTTTAAAGTCTTGTAGTCCAATATTTGCAGTATTTTTTTGAAAAAGTTTTCGAGATCAAAAATGGATGGAGAATAATTTGACACTGATTAATCGACAAAATCGAAAAAAATTAGGATATGATCAGTAGAGTGTCCCAGACTAATAGGGGCAAAATTTGTTTTTTACAAATTGAGACACGCATACCCTCTTATTATGTTCCATTTGACTTTAATAACTGAAATAATAAATATTATAGAAATCGTATAGTGATAACCCGTGCCAACTTCATGTCAAACTTGGAATATAAAAGTTTGTATGGAAACCATAGTAGAATATTTTAACTTAATATTTATTATATTATATATTATTTATTATATTTTACCAATATTATAAATTAAAACCGCCAGCACTTATCCATTACAGGGAATTGGATGTTTTACATCCCCGACCAAAAATATTTCCTGCGTAACTCGATAGACATGTGGACACAACGAAAGCAATGCGTTCACTAATCAAAACAAGCACAATATAATATGCACAGCATATTAACACTTAGTTCGCGCGCTTCGTACTATGCAAGTCCTGACAAGTTTCGATGCAAGTCGGCACAGGTTCCGGTGATTCAATTTACGTGAAATTTTATTTATAAGTGTTTTGACATCATTCAAACAAAATTAGATTAGATATGCATTGAAAAAATAAAACTTTAATTTTCTGGGACACCCTGATGACTAGTGATGAATATTTTAACAAAATTAGCAAACGAGAGGTTTGAGAAGAAATTGTTTTCATGTCTATTTCGTAAAATAGGATGAACTTAATATTTTCGTTTTTTTTGTCTATACTATTCATAAACAAATTTCATCTATAACGTCCAACCTTCGACAAAACAACACTCAACTGAGTAGGGTATAAACACGCACCGAACACGTAAAATCACTAATGATGTCAACATTAGGATAAATGTCAACGCACGTTTAACGCTCTTTATGTGAACTAGCCCTAAGAGCAATGAAAGGCATTAAACACTATGTAAGAGAAAGAGTCAAGCTGTGTGAGAGCGAGTACACTCATGAAATTTAAAACTTGGACACCACAATTTCTGTAAACAAAAGTTTGCACATTGTGAAGCGGGCACAAGGGTATCATTTACAATTCTAACAGCAGGTAGTCTCAGCAGGGGTTATCTTATAGAAGGACTGTAGAATGAATCATTACACTAAGCACGTTTTAGAAAATAGGTAATTTACGTTGCTTACTTAATTTTTTCTTTAAAGAATATATTTGAAGGTATCGCTAATTAAACACCATAGCTCGATTAATTATCGAATCAAAATTTTGTTTAGGAAATGTTTACAAAATAAAATTAGAAATAATTTTGATTTAAAAACGTCTACAAGCAATAACTTTTAAATTAAATCAAAAACTAAACATGGTTATTTGGGTTGACTGATTATTACTTATTTTTAAATAAATCTAACCTACTAATTATTGTAAGTTATTAAAAAAAATCATTAAACTCTCTATTCATAATATTTAGTCCTTACAAAATGTATATTTTATGACGTTTCATTTTTTTTGTAGTTAATATAAAAAGTGAAAATAAAAACTAAGGCAATTCTTATTGTCAACGTATATATTTAGTTTTTGACAAGAATTTATTACATAATTATAATTAAGATACCAAGTTATAGTTTAAAATTAAATGAAAACTTTTTTTAAATAAAGGTATTACTATATAAATAAATATAAGAAATCAATAATGGGTGTGACCTCCATTATTATTGATACATTCTTGGAGGCGTCTGCTCATTGACGCTATCAAGGTATCAATATAATTAATATTAATCGTTTCCCATGCGGTATCAATGGCTGCAATTAGTGCATTACGGTTTACTGGTATAAAATTTGGCCCTTGTTGTCTTCGGATAACAGCAAGTATTCGAGCCCAAACATTTTCGATAATGTTAAAATCTGGGCTTTTGCTGGCCAGGGTAACAGCTCCAAGTTATTTGCTTGTATCCAGTTGCGCACAACCTGCGAAGTATAGGGTCATCATATCCCGATAGTTAATTATCGAATGTTCCAAGAAAATATGTGTAAATAGTAAATGGAATCTACTAACGTAACGTTAAGTCGTTAATTATAGTTACATAACTCTCCTTTCATAAGATATAGTTCATATTAATATGCTTATTGTAAAGCTTCGTACACACCTGAACAACAAACCGAGGAACAAACAGAACAACGAACCGAACGGCAATCGGAACATTAATTTGGACGGTGCTACGTACGAATTTTAGAACAGATTCGCAAGTCCTGATTGTTCCACGAACGGTTTGCGGCGTTCCCGCAACTTGTCGGTTTTTTCTCCGACATCAAAGAAAATGCGCGCGAATGCGTTTGCAGGTTTGGACGAATCTAAACAAAACGGCGAACAAACTTATGCGGGAGAATTAAATTATTTATTTTTGTCCTCCCTTTTGTGGGTTTGTTGTGTTTTAGGTAATATTATGGAGTTGACAGAAGAAAAATGTTTTAAATTAATCAGTGTTTAAGAATGCAAGAAAAAATGATGTCCCTATTAGCATCATTTGGGCAGGAAATTTCCAAAATAAAAAAAGCGAAGTAAATTATAATTTTTACTCTTCTTTGTGCGTAAAAATTTGGTTGGCACTATCTTCTTGTTTTCCGCAATTTTCTCTTCTCAATAATAAATATATATGAACTGAAAACTACTGAAAATAATTATGGGAACAGCACAAACGTTCCGTTTGTTGTTCGGATTGTGGAAATCATAAAAGATCGTTTGTCGTTCTGTTTGACTTTCGGTTCGTTGTTATGTTTGTTGCTCGGTTTGTTGTTCAGGTGTGTACGAAGCTTTACAACTTAAGCAACAATTTTTGGCGAATAAAGATTAGTTTGTGATGTAATATTAGAAACACAAATTTATATCATATCAAATTTATGACAACTTAAAACCAAGAACGTGTATGTTATTGCTAAGAAATTATTAAGGAAAAAGCGCAATTGCAGTGTAAATATTTATAATTAGATATTTTCGAAAGTTTATAAGTCCTCTATTGTAATCTTAATACTTAAAAGAAAATCCTGTCCATTAGCATTATAAGGAAATGGCTTTTACTTTATGAATAAGTTTCAATAACAATAGAATATCCTTGCTTGTTTAATTTACTTCCTTTGAGTCATATTGCTCTAAGGGTTGTTACATTGGTCATTAGAAGTATGTAATAAATAAACAATTACCTACTGTTTGAGAAGGGGTAGTGTGAACCAATAAATAAAGTAAAAAATGTAAATTCCATTTTAGTTTAAAATTTCAAGTGTTGTGAAAATGCCACCTCATCTCGGTGCTGATTTGAAAGCGCGGATTGTTTCGGAATTAGCGGCGGGCCGTAGCGTGCGTGAAATTTCACGTATGTTAGATATACCAAAAGCACCGTAGGGCATTACCGAGTAAATGGAATCTTGAACACACTTTGGAAAGAGCCATCGGAAGTGGTAGACCTAAAGTATCTACACGTGCTCAAGATCTCGAGTTGTTTCATTACGTAACAGAACAACCATTTGCTACATACTCCAGGGCTATAGCAGATACACATTTTCCCGGATGCCGTATAACTGCACAAAAAGATTAAAGGAGATGGGAATAAAGAAGTATAATGCTGCTGCGAAAGAAGTTCTCAGTGACGAAAATATGAGACGTCGTCTGGAATTTGCAAGGCGATATGTGAACGAACCTTTGGAATTTTGGAATCGAGTGATTTTTAGCGACGAAAAAACGTTCAATAGCCGCAACGATGGACCACTAAAAGTTTTTAGAATGGAAGGAACTCGTTACGAAAATAATCACATATGTCCTAAAAAACGAAGTGGTTATTTTTCTGTGAATGTGTGGGGTTGGGTTAGCGCGCGGGGTCCAGGAGTTTGTTGGGCTATCGATGGACGTCTTGATTCTGCTGCGTATTTAGATATTTTGGAAACTATTATGAAACCTTCAGTCGAAGTGTTTTATCCAGACGAAGATTATATTTTCCAACAAGTAAATATTCTTATTTCACTATACTTTCTCCAAAAAATAGTTCGGAATCTGTTGAATTAACATTTTCATAATGTATTTGTGTTGTTGGAGCTGTAACCATGGCCAGCAAAAAGCCCAGATTTTAACATTATCAAAAATGTTTGGGCTCGAATACTTGCTGTTATCCGAAGACGACAAGGGCCAAATTTTATACCAGTAAACCGTAATGCACTAATTGCAGCCATTGATACCGCATGGGAAACGATTAATATTAATTATATTGATACCTTGATAGCGTCAATGAGCAGACGCCTCCAAGAATGTATCAATAATAATGGAGGTCACACCCATTATTGATTTCTTATATTTATTTATATAGTAATACCTTTATTTAAAAAAAAAGTTTTCATTTAATTTTAAACTATAACTTGGTATCTTAATTATAATTATGTAATAAATTCTTGTCAAAAACTAAATATATACGTTGACAATAAGAATTGCCTTAGTTTTTATTTTCACTTTTTATATTAACTACAGAAAAAAATGAAACGTCATAAAATATACATTTTGTAAGGACTAAATATTATGAATAGAGAGTTTAATGATTTTTTTTAATAACTTACAATAATTAGTAGGTTAGATTTATTTAAAAATAAGTAATAATCAGTCAACCCAAATAACCATGTTTAGTTTTTGATTTAATTTAAAAGTTATTGCTTGTAGACGTTTTTTAAATCAAAATTATTTCTAATTTTATTTTGTAAACATTTCCTAAACAAAATTTTGATTCGATAATTAATCGAGCTATGGTGTTTAATTAGCGATACCTTCAAATATATTCTTTAAAGAAAAAAATTAAGTAAGCAACGTAAATTACCTATTTTCTAAAACGTGCTTAGTGTAATGATTCATTCTACAGTCCTTCTATAAGATAACCCCTGCTGAGACTACCTGCTGTTAGAATTGTAAATGATACCCTTAAGCCCGCTTCACAATGTGCAAACTTTTGTTTACAGAAATTGTGGTGTCCAAGTTTTAAATTTCATGAGTGTACATAGGCACTCAAAGATTACCATTTTTTTAGAAAATAGTGTAATAATGTCATTTCTTAAGTTTCGTGCCTTATTTTCAGTTGCTTATACTAAAGTCATTATTGTTGCAAGTAATAAATAACGATTGCTTACTATAAGGTTGACATAAAATCAAATTCTATTCATAAAATTGAAGGCTCATGCAATATCGTGTCTCTGGTTTTTTTTTCATCTTCATAAAGTTTTAAGAAAATTGTCCATTGCTCAGGTGGTTGCAGTACAATAATTAAATCTCTAGCAACCATAACAACCCAGAACAGGGAATTTGGAAAAACCTTCAGAATGTCGTTAACAGTCGCGTTGTTTTACTTAACGTTCCATGTAGACAGGAAAATTGTACACAAATAAAAAAAAATTGATACGTATTATTCTTTTTCATTTGCAACTTACCAAACTGGAAATGATTATTTAATAGTAGATCAATTGTTCAATTTATAAGATCCTTTATAATTTTATTGCTACTTATTTATACTTTCGGTGTCTAGCCATTTCTTTTTGAATAGAGAATTATTATTTTTTCCAATTTTGTGAAAAATTTCACTTCGTCCAATAAATTTAATTTCATCTTATACCCTTTCAACTATATTCTAAAATTTAAATGTTTATCCTAACAGATATTATTATCATCTCCTGTCAGGAGATTTTGTTACCATTGGGGTTGACACAGAACAAGAAATCGACATTGAATAATTCCACAATTATTCGAATGACCCAAAAGAAGAAGAAAATTTGACGTTTTAGAAATCGTAAATTGTGCTACGCAAAGACCCGAACATCAACTACAATTGGCCATTACACTGCAGTTGTAAAAACAAATACCAATTGAATTGTTTATAAGAATTGCAAACTAAAGGTGTAAAGAAAAGGTGTAAATAGCGTTCAAAATTGCTAGTGTATTCGAAAATACATAAATACTATATTCGAACCGCTTTAGTATTGTAAGGTTTCATTAAATTTCCACCACTTTTTAGTTTTTTAAAATCACCACTATTAAAAAAGTTATCTTCTTAAGTTTCTATTAAGTTAGCGAGACAACTAACATTTTTTTTAACAAAGCTCAAAAATATTTTTCCCACAATTAACGGCAAAACAGCGGCAAATTCTCCACGTTTTAGTTTTTCAATATCGCCATTATTAAGTAAGTTTTTCCTTAATTTAATATCAACAACTAATTAACGAAAAATCAACGGCAAATCGTCTACTTTTTTTGTTTTTCTATATCGCCATTATTAAGGAAGTTGCCTCCAAAGGTGATATCAAGTAAGAAACAACCAAACATTTTTAATCAAAGAGGGGCAAATTTTTTTATCACAACTAATTAAATAAAATGTGTATCTTGCGACATCTCGTGTAAACATTGACACGTATGAATAGTATAAACTAAGAAAAATGCCAACAGAAACATACCGTTACAGTTAACTGACAACTAATTAACTACAAAATAGCGGCAAATTCTCCACTTTTTAGTTTTTTAATATTGATATTATTAAAGAAGTTGTTTCCTAAGTTGGTATCAAGCTTGCAGCGAGACAACCAGATTTTTTAAGCAAAGAGCGGCAAAATTTTTCCCACAACAAATTAACGTCAAAAAACCGCCAAATTATGGATACGAAACTTTGTCATTTTATCAAGTTGTTTTGCTAACTTGATGGAAGTTGATACCAAATAAATTTCAGAGTGAAGAGTTAAAACGTTTACATCGAACACACATGGGTATAGTTAAGAGTAAGTCTTAAGCACGGTCTTCGGTTTGGTGGCCAACGAGAATAGTGATATTGAAGTCTCTGCGGAGATTTCAATCTAAAATTTAATCAACCTGATAATTTCACTAATGAAGTAATGGATTTATTCCTTGTTATGGTTTTGTAAAACTAATATAAAACCTACAAAGAGGTAACAACTGCCTTTGACAATATATTTATTAACTTTAGTTATGATAGTTTTAATATTTTAGATCATTTATGTTTAGACCTTGATATATATATTACATTTTGTACAAAAAATGAGATACAAATGGTGAAATGCCGTCCAATAACTACTAAGGGTAAACATATTTTTAAAAATATAGTATTAAATCTTGATTGGACTTAACTACAAAAGATGTGAATAATACAGCCGAAATTTCTTTTCTAAATAACTGTATTGATAGTTTCAATATTGTTTTCCAGAAAAAACTTCTCAAAAATAAAGCCTAATGTTACTAAGTCAATGTAGTTTACACCTGAAATTAGTGATATGAGAAAGGTTGTGCAATTACTTCATGAAATATCACAAAAATCCTACTGACGCTAATATACCTGCCCTTATAAAAATTAAGGTATATTTACCGACAAAATATAAAATCGGCAAAAATTACTTCTAACGATGATGTTGTAAAAAAATCAAATAATATTCCAAAAACAATGTGGCAATTAATTTATAGTAAAAGACCTAAAAAAACTGCTTCAGCTTCTACTAATAGATCAGCTGAGGAATTAAAAAATTTTTTTATTAATATTCCATACGAAATCTTTAGAAAAATTGATAAAAATAACAATGTCCGTGCGTTAAATTATATGAACGTTAATTTCTGCCAAACAGATAAAAAATTTGTTTTTCAGGTGCTTCACTATGATGAAGTATATAATATTATGTATATCTTCTTTAAAAAGTAAAAAACCAAAAGATATTTACGGATTCAGTAGTGAATTTATTAAAACCTATACGACTGACTTCGTAATTCCTCTAACAAAGTTAATTAATTACCTGATCATAACAAGTACTTTTCCAAACTGCTTTAAAATCGGAAAAGTAGTACCTGTGTATAAAAACAAAGGTAATAGGGATGATCTATCAAATTACAGACCTATCTCTATTTTATCAGCATTCTCAAAAATTATTGAAAAAGCACTTAGCAATTAAATCCTAGAATATTTCCATAACAAATCCCTTTTTAGTGACTGCCACTTTGGTTTCTTTCAAAATAAATCTACTACTGATGCTGTATTTATATTCCTCAGTTTAATAAATTATTCTTTGAATACAACGAATATGTTGTGACTAAGTTTTGCAATCTAAGTAAAGCATTTGACTGTGTTTCTCACAAGCTCTTAATCTCCAAACTAATAACATACAATTTCGACTCAACTAGTTCAAAACTAATAAATTCTTACCTTAGTGAAAGAAATCAACATGTGCTCCATAATGGAGTGTTTTCCGAACGAAAGGAGATAATATAGGTATTCCACAAGGGTCCATTCTGGGGCCCCACCTGTTTCTAATCTATGTAAATGACCTAACAAATGTCGACACATTCGCAAATTTTGTGCAGTTGGCTGACGATACTTCGTATTTAGCTACGGGTAAGATTTTAAAAACTGTCAGGGTTAACTCGAGGGAAATACAGTCAAATGTTTCTTAATGGTTTTTAATAAATCATCTTTATCTAAATAAAGGTAAATCAGAGGAAATAGTTTTTACTTTAAATAAGCTTGAGGAATATAAAAATAAAAATGTAGATCCAGTACTTAGATAATAAATTATGTCATAAATTTAGAACATTAAATATTCTAACTCTCCCGTGAATGTACACTCATGAAATTTAAAACTTGGACACCACAATTTCTGTAAACAAAAGTGTGCACATTGTGAAGCGGGCTTAAGGGTATCATTTACAATTCTAACAGCAGGTAGTCTCAGCAGGGGTTATCTTATAGAAGGACATTACACTAAGCACGTTTTAGAAAATAGGTAATTTACGTTGCTTACTTAATTTTTTCTTTAAAGAATATATTTGAAGGTATCGCTAATTAAACACCATAGCTCGATTAATTATCGAATCAAAATTTTGTTTAGGAAATGTTTACAAAATAAAATTAGAAATAATTTTGATTTAAAAACGTCTACAAGCAATAACTTTTAAATTAAATCAAAAACTAAACATGGTTATTTGGGTTGACTGATTATTACTTATTTTTAAATAAATCTAACCTACTAATTATTGTAAGTTATATAAAAAAATCATTAAACTCTCTATTCATAATATTTAGTCCTTACAAAATGTATATTTTATGACGTTTCATTTTTTCTGTAGTTAATATAAAAAGTGAAAATAAAAACTAAGGCAATTCTTATTGTCAACGTATATATTTAGTTTTTGACAAGAATTTATTACATAATTATAATTAAGATACCAAGTTATAGTTTAAAATTAAATGAAAAACTTTTTTTTTAAATAAAGGTATTACTATATAAATAAATATAAGAAATCAATAATGGGTGTGACCTCCATTATTATTGATACATTCTTGAGGCGTCTGCTCATTGACGCTATCAAGGTATCAATATAATTAATATTAATCGTTTCCCATGCGGTATCAATGGCTGCAATTAGTGCATTACGGTTTACTGGTATAAAATTTGGCCCTTGTTGTCTTCGGATAACAGCAAGTATTCGAGCCCAAACATTTTCGATAATGTTAAAATCTGGGCTTTTGCTGGCCAGGGTAACAGCTCCAAGTTATTTTCTCGTATCCAATTGCGCACAACCCGCGAAGTATGAATAAGGGCGTTGTCCTTTAACAACAAAAATACATTATGAAAATGTTAATTCAACAGATCCCGAACTATTTTTTTGGAGAAAGTATAGTGAAATAAGAATACTTACTTGTTGGAAAATATAATCTTCGTCTGGATAAAACACTTCGACTGAAGGTTTCATAATAGTTTCCAAAATATCTAAATACGCAGCAGAATCAAGACGTCCATCGATAGCCCAACAAACTCCTGGATCCCGCGCGCTAACCCAACCCCACACATTCACAGAAAAATAACCACTTCGTTTTTAGGACATATGTGATTATTTTCGTAACAAGTTCCTTCCATTCTAAAAATTTTTAGTGGTCCATCGTTGCGGCTATTGAACGTCTTTTTGTCGCTAAAAATTACTCGATTCCAAAATTCCAAAGGTTCGTTTACATATCGCCTTGCAAATTCTAGACGACGTCTCATATTTTCGTCACTGAGAACTTCTTTCGCAGCAGCATTATACTTCTTTATTCCCATCTCCTTTAATCTTTTTGTGCAGTTATACGGCATCCGGGAAAATGTGTATCTGCTATAGCCCTGAGTATGTAGCAATTGGTTGTTCTGTTACGTAATGAAACAACTCGAGATCTTGAGCACGTGTAGATACTTTAGGTCTACCACTTCCGATGGCTCTTCCAAAGTGTGTTCAAGATTCCATTTTACTCGGTAATGCCCTACGGTGCTTTTGGTATATCTAACATACGTGAAATTTCACGCACGCTACGGCCCGCCGCTAATTCCGAAACAATCCGCGCTTTCAAATCAGCACCGAGATGAGGTGGCATTTTTACAACACTTGAAATTTTAAACTAAAATGGAATTTACATTTCTTACTTTATTTATTGGTTCACACTACCCCTTCTCAAACAGTAGGTAATTGTTTATTTATTACATACTTCTAATGACCAATGTAACAACCCTTAGAGCAATATGACTCAAAGGAAGTAAATTAAACAAGCAAGGATATTCTATTGTTATTGAAACTTATTCATAAAGTAAAAGCCATTTCCTTATAATGCTAATGGACAGGATTTTCTTTTAAGTATTAAGATTACAATAGAGGACTTATAAACTTTCGAAAATATCTAATTATAAATATTTACACTGCAATTGCGCTTTTCCTTAATAATTTCTTAGCAATAACATACACGTTCTTGGTTTTTAAGTTGTCATAAATTTGATATGATATAAATTTGTGTTTCTAATATTACATCACAAACTAATCTTTATTCGCCAAAAATTGTTGCTTAAGTTGTAAAGCTTCGTACACACCTGAACAACAAACCGAGCAACAAACATAACAACGAACCGAAAGTCAAACAGAACGACAAACGATTTTTATGATTTCCACAATCCGAACAACAAACGGAACGTTTGTGCTGTTCCCATAATTATTTTCAGTAGTTTTCAGTTCATATATATTTATTATTGAGAAGAGAAAATTGCGGAAAACAAGAAGATAGTGCCAACCAAATTTTTACGCACAAAGAAGAGTAAAAATTATAATTTACTTCGCTTTTTTTTATTTTGGAAATTTCCCGCCCAAATGATGCTAATAGGGACATCATTTTTTCTTGCATTCTTAAACACTGATTAATTTAAAACATTTTTTTTCTGTCAACTCCATAATATTACCTAAAACACAACAAACCCACAAAAGGGAGGACAAAAATAAATAATTTAATTCTCCCCATAAGTTTGTTCGCCGTTTTGTTTAGATTCGTCCAAACCTGCAAACGCATTCGCGCGCATTTTCTTTGATGTCGGAGAAAAACCGACAAGTTGCGGGAACGCCGCAAACCGTTCGTGGAACAATCAGGACTTGCGAATCTGTTCTAAAATTCGTACGTAGCACCGTCCAAATTAATGTTCCGATTGCCGTTCGGTTCGTTGTTCTGTTTGTTCCTCGGTTTGTTGTTCAGGTGTGTACGAAGCTTTACAATAAGCATATTAATATGAACTATATCTTATGAAAGGAGAGTTATGTAACTATAATTAACGACTTAACGTTACGTTAGTAGATTCCATTTACTATTTACACATATTTTCTTGGAACATTCGATAATTAACTATCGGGATATGATGACCCTATACTTCGCAGGTTGTGCGCAACTGGATACAAGCAAATAACTTGGAGCTGTTACCCTGGCCAGCAAAAGCCCAGATTTTAACATTATCGAAAATGTTTGGGCTCGAATACTTGCTGTTATCCGAAGACAACAAGGGCCAAATTTTATACCAGTAAACCGTAATGCACTAATTGCAGCCATTGATACCGCATGGGAAACGATTAATATTAATTATATTGATACCTTGATAGCGTCAATGAGCAGACGCCTCCAAGAATGTATCAATAATAATGGAGGTCACACCCATTATTGATTTCTTATATTTATTTATATAGTAATACCTTTATTTAAAAAAAAAGTTTTCATTTAATTTTAAACTATAACTTGGTATCTTAATTATAATTATGTAATAAATTCTTGTCAAAAACTAAATATATACGTTGACAATAAGAATTGCCTTAGTTTTTATTTTCACTTTTTATATTAACTACAGAAAAAAATGAAACGTCATAAAATATACATTTTGTAAGGACTAAATATTATGAATAGAGAGTTTAATGATTTTTTTAATAACTTACAATAATTAGTAGGTTAGATTTATTTAAAAATAAGTAATAATCAGTCAACCCAAATAACCATGTTTAGTTTTTGATTTAATTTAAAAGTTATTGCTTGTAGACGTTTTTTAAATCAAAATTATTTCTAATTTTATTTTGTAAACATTTCCTAAACAAAATTTTGATTCGATAATTAATCGAGCTATGGTGTTTAATTAGCGATACCTTCAAATATATTCTTTAAAGAAAAAATTAAGTAAGCAACGTAAATTACCTATTTTCTAAAACGTGCTTAGTGTAATGATTCATTCTACAGTCCTTCTATAAGATAACCCCTGCTGAGACTACCTGCTGTTAGAATTGTAAATGATACCCTTAAGCCCGCTTCACAATGTGCAAACTTTTGTTTACAGAAATTGTGGTGTCCAAGTTTTAAATTTCATGAGTGTACATTCATTTTACAATGTTTACTCTACGCCTTTAAGAATACTAGTAAACTAGATAAGCAGTCTGATATACATACTCATGATACCAGGAAAAAACATAATTTGCGTCTTGAATTTCATAGAGTAAACAAATCTAGAAATAGTATAAATTGTTTAGCCTATCAATATCACAATTTGTTACCAAACTGGTTAAAAAAATTAAGTTGCAATAGTTTTAAAAATAAAATCAATATTTTTCTTAAAAAAGAATCGTTTTATAGTATAAATGAATTTGAAAATTTTAAATTTAAAACTTGAGAACATAACTACTTTTGTTGATGAGTTAAAATTGCACCGTATGTTGTATCTCTTGTATTTCTTATATTTTACTGTATTGTATCATATACATGTGCCACTGTTGTACACAATACTGACTTGTGAAAAACGAACTGTTACTCATCAATAAACTTTTGAATTTAAATTTTGAATTTGAAGATTTAATTAAAAGGTGTCCTCAATGTGCACAATTTCAATCGCAACCAGAAAAGGCAGAATTAAAAAATTGGGAATTTCCGGATAAGCCATGGGATCGTTTACATATTGATTATATACGTTAATAAAACATTGTTTATCATTGTTCTACTAGGATAGAGGTGTTTGTTACAAGCGATATGACCACTAGAATTACAATAAATGCCTTATGTAGTATTTTTGCAATTTTTCGATTACCACGTTTTGTAGTTATAGTGATAATGCTACTAATTTTTGTTGTAACAAATTTAAAACATTTGCTACGATGTGGTGCTCCATTTCACGCTGTGTAGAGAATGTTGTTAAGTCAGTTAAAATGGCAATTTCAATTATTACTTATGATAATAAATGTAAGCATGTTAATCTGGCGTTAAATAGGTTTTTGATAGATTATCGAAACACACCGCAATGTACCACATGTGTGAGCCCGGCTAAGCTTTTGTTAGGATGTAACATTCGCTGTAGATTTGATAACTTAAATTCTCAATGCGTAGGTACAGTTAGATGATGCAGTGTTACAGGATCGAGTAAAGTATAAGCCAAACTTGCAAAGGAAGTATTTTGGAAGAAAAGGAAATGTTAAATTTGTCGTAGGCGTAGTAGTTCATTTAAATGTTAGATCTAAGCGTAAATTTATGTAAAGAGGTGTAATATGGGGCTTTCCCAAAGCTACCATGCATGCTCGATTTAACGTATGGGGGGAAATTAAAGTCAATTACATTTTGTTAATGCTGTAATGAACACATATTAAAATATCTTTCCATGAATACTACAACAATTGACCAAATAATCGAATACTGAGTGTATATGTGTAACATTCTATTTTTCTTTCCTCAATGATAGTTTTATCGCTACCTTTACGTTTGAAATATATAATAGTTCGAGTGCTTTCAGTCTAACTATTTGTTTAATAAATGCAAATTTTGTTAACCTGATGTGTTACTGGAGTATGCGGTTAAAAAGGATCGATTATTAGTAAAAAAAGTTTTGGGTATTTTAGAGATTCCTACTCTGAGAAGTGGTACTGATACTGACGCTTCAATGGTATAGCTAGTATGAGTAGTTGCCACCCGTACCGTTTCACTTATTTATCTAATTAAGGGGGATTTCACACTTTTCTTCAACTCAGATTTAAACAGGAGGTCACAAGTTACTGCAGACATTGAAGAAAAGACATACGTTTTCAGAGTTTGAGTTTCTAGTGAGAAAGTCAGACAAAGAACAATATCGATTAATTGCTTCACTCGGTAAATTCTCTAATTTATGGGCTAATTGTTGCATGTCATTGGCTGAATGTTATGGCTAGCAGGCAGAGACGCGTGTCAATCAAGTCCACGTGTAGTAAAAAAATGCTAACTTACGAACGACTGACGACGAGTTCGGGCTCAACTGTCGGTGATTGTGCTCTAAATATAATACCATTGATAATACCATAAAAAAATATTATCACATACATAACTTTATTTGTAGAAAATAATAATTGATAAAATTTCGGCAAAAGATGCCGACTAATTACAGTATAGGGAAATTGAAAATATATAAATCTAGAACGGCACCATTTACTTAATATGTAATAATTTAGTTTTAATTAGGTGCAGAAATATTTTACTAAAGTGTACTACAGCAGCCGCAACTATAAGCACAATGCTTTTGCTGAAACATACTAAACTACAATTATAATTACATAATGCATAACTTTGTAATAAACCTTTATAAACGAAAACGCATTCTGTGCAAACTCCACATCGTTTTGATACTATTAAAAAAGAGCAAAAAGAGGGAAATGGCATTGTTTAAATTTATTTATTTATTGGTATGGTAATTGTTCAAATAAATATTGTACATAATGTAATTTACGAGATAATTTACAATAACTTTCCTTCTTACTCCACAAGATGTGAGAGTTATGCGACGGTTTCCAAACCGAATATTTAACACCCCTTTTTTTTAACTTTTTCCGACGAAGAGTTAATACGTTATAATAAAACAAAAAAAATTTTATGTTCGGAGGCCGGCCGGCCGTCCTTCCGTCCGTATGTAAACAAGATATAGAGAAAACCACCGGTCCGATTTTTATGAAATTTTGTACACGGGCCTTATTTATAATTCTGCAAATCTGATTTTTGGGCATATTATATATAACGAAAAGGGTCGTTAACCTACACAGATTTCCGAAATATTTAAGTAAATATTCATGATACACAGTTTTGTTTCAAATAAAAGTTGTTTATAATTTAATTATACACAATTTTTATTTAAACTTTTTTTTGATCCGATAAGTAATTACTGAGATATAACAATTACGTGATATAATTGTTGTAACAATATCTCCGCCAATATCATATTTACAAAAAAAGTTCAAGGGGAAAAGTTGTTGAAAATTTTATTGTCTATAGCTTTTGTTTAAACAATTTTTTTGTAAAACGCAATTTTATTTTCGCTAAACGTCGCGATGTAGAGTTTTTTGCAGTAAACGCTTTTTTTTCTATAATGAATACTTTTGGAGATATTGTTAATACAATAGGCGTCTAAACTACGAAATAACAGTAATTGGCACCTGTCAAAGCTATCAATATCTTCATGTTCCATGGCCAACCGAGTATAATCAGAAAAATGAAATGAAAAATCTAAAAGCTTTGAAACCAATTTGTCGAACTTTTCCACATATAAAAGGACCGGACAACCTGATCAATTAAAAGTTATTTTTTAATATTTCCGGTATCATAACTTCATTATAAAAACAATTTAGTTTTGGCAACATATTTTTCCAAAAATCTTCATCTCGTGCAATCTGCAAAAAATATTATTGTTAGTTTTTCCATAAAGTATATTTATACGTAGTCCAAAATTTTTTGAAAACTAAATTCATCTTACTTTATCAACCAAAATTCCAAAAGGTGTCCATACAACAAAGTAGCAAAAGTCGGCACCACTAATCGCCAACTGCCCTTGTACTTGGTTGTAATATTTGTCTTGTCGTTTTAGTTTGTTGTTCCCATCTAAAGATTTTTCTAAAAATTTTATTTTTTCTGGGCAACTGCTTCTTCTGGAGACATGTGCCTAATAGAAAAGGGACACTTTATTTCTAAAATGTCTCCTCCTGGTAACAGACCATCTGGACTAGCTCCTAAATGTGGAAAATTTGGATCCACATAAAGGCCACATTTAATAACATCCTCAGTAATACCAACACGTTCAGTTAATTTTTTCTTTGCAATGGGTTCGTGATCAATATCCCATTTGGTAGCCGCAGATCTACTAAATCCAGAACTCAGAATACGTTTTCGGATCAGTACTCTTACTTAGCTTGCAAACTGCTCCGAAATTAGATGCTGTGAGTCTATACATTCTTTCGGTTTTCCACAAGGGATTGCTACATTGTCCCCTTGTCTTTATCTTTAATTCTTTAACATCAGAAGTGGATGTTAGACGTAGCAGCTCTTCCCTTTTCCGTTCCGTTGATGCGGGACTTAATTCTTCAACCGCTCCGTAATCTTCATCAGCATCTGCAGTAGTTATATTCTTCTTTTGCCCATCGACGGAAAAAGTTGTTTTCTTGATTTTCTGTACATTCGCTTTTTTCTCATTTTTCGATATACAACTTGGTATATTTTCCGGGACTTTTTCTGTAATTTTTATGTAGTTTTGAGATAAAATTTTCGTGCTCGTTAAATTGAAGAGCCGCAGCTCGACATCGTGTGTCGTAACTATTTTTGATACTAAAATTTACCCGTTTACCCCCAACAAATTTGGCCACAACAGAATTATAACATTCTGCAGTATTATTGTTCATATTTAGTAATAAACTGAATGCATTCTGTTGTAGCCTGTTCTCACAAGACAATATTTCGTCTATTAGCCCACATTCCACAAAGTCTGGGGTAAAATTCTTTTCTCCTTCCTTGCCACCCGTACAAAAATAATTGTTGCAGTTTTCATGATTTCCAAAAATATGGTGAGGGCAGTTCGATATATCAGACTTTATTTTAGAAAGCTGTTCCTCGAGTGTTTTTTCTTCTTTACGTCGATGTAATATTGCTTTTTTTACCCCAATTTTTACAGTTTATCAAATGTCTCACAATTACACACACCTGCACAAATCACTAATATGAACAATTACGTTCTGTAAGTACTTATGGTGTAGAATTTAAATACTTAGCACCGACACTAGAAACAAAAAGAAAAGAAAATTCGTTAAAGAAACAACTTCGAAAACAACCAAAACATATAACATGAAACAGTAGTCTGCGGCAAAGACTTGCGACTCAATAGGCGGAGACGGAATTCTTCTCAGCGCCACAACACAATATGAAGTAGCACGCCTTCGATGTTCAAAGTTTTAGATTTTCGGCTAAAAAATACTCACTTGTTTTTACAGATTTTGAAAAAAATGTCTCTTTACTTTCATTATAAAAGTTAATTTCGAAGGTATTGGTTGTTTTAAAATTTTAATTTGATAGTTTTTGCGTTTTGTTTCTTATTTTACGGTAACTTTTACAAAAATTTAAAACAACCTTTTGATAGATACGTTGCTAAAACATATATCTTCTAAAGTTGAGTTACATTGGTTAAAAATTGAGCTCACAAAATTGAACCAATTATTTCAGGCTGTTTACAAAGCGTGAAAGTCCCCTTAAGCCTGTGTACGTATCGTAGCGATCGTAAGATCGTAGCGTAAGTTGCTGTAAGCTACTGATTCTCGTAAGTATTTACGGTTTCTTGTAAATCCTGGTAGACAGACCTTGAATTGCAAATAATACCAATTTGTAAAATGTTTTGCTACGATCGGATTATAAGATACAATTTTCCGATTTTACGATATTACGATTTGTAAGTACAGTGAAATCTCCCTTAGACGGACACCAACGAGACCAACCGAAAGTGTCCGTTCAAGAGGGGTGTCTGCCTACAAGAAGTACAACACAAATCTGGGGCATTAAGAACGTATATGTATGCAAATACTCTTAAAATGAACAAAATTTAAGAAGAAGAGGTTTGTTTCGTTTAAATAGATATAAAATACAATATAATATTATATATTTAAGTATGTATAAGTAATAAGTAGTAATACAAAACAATAAACTGAATATGTAATCTCTTTAAGGACGCAAACATTAATATATTGTCGTTTGCTCTTTTTCTTCAAAATTGCGTCTTGAAATCTTATTTCCAATTTAGAAAGAGGCTCCAAAGACTCTGTATCTCCGTGATTTTCGACAAAACTTTTGAGCTGCTTAGTTAGTATCATAGCTTTACCATAATTAAGATAGGTTCTGTTGGTACTGGAACCTCACCGACATTAAAATCTTTGGAAAGTTCTTGTATTTCAACTGGATTTGCAATTTATCGTCCTAGATCTGAATCTTCAACATACAACCTTTCATCTACGTTTAAGAAATCATTTTGAAGTTTTTATTATCCTCCAGTTTTAATAAATTTTTGTTTTTCAAGATATTTGTGAGTACATTAAGTGGTAAGTCATCTTCTGGGTTAAATGAATCAGCCTCAGTTAACTGGTCTTCCTTTAGCATATTTTCATGCTTGAATTCTGCTTTGCGGAAGCAATTTTGAACTGTTTCTTTGTCCCAAGCGGCTTTTGCCAAATAAACTGCATCCAATGGCGTGATTTTCTTTATTAACTCAAAAGCTGTGCCCGCGGTTTCAATGTTTACCAACAAGTGTTTGAGTATTAAACTTCGGTAATATGTTTTAAATTCTTTATAATTTCTTGGTCAAGTAGTTGACAAGCTGATGTACAGTTAGGAGGCAAAAATATGATATTATATTATATTATTATATTATATTATGATATGTATATTATTTAAGCAAACGTCCTTGGGATAAAATCCCGCATTATCTAAAAATAATAAAATGTTTTTCTTTTCCAATCTACGTCTTGCAACCACTCTATCATAATTTGCCATGTAATCCAAGCTTTCTTATTGTGTTTCCAAGTCACAAGCAGGTTATTTATGTTAATATTTATAAAAGCTCTGGGTTTAGCTGCCTTACCAATGACTAAGAGTTTTTCTTTCTCACCTGCCATATTTGCACAATGCAAAATTGTAAACCTTTCTTTGGGATACTTTCCCCCCAACACATTTCTTCTTCTTCAGTGTCAGCGTTTTATCTGGTAGAGTCCTAAAATACAGACCTGTCTCATTGGCATTATAGATGTCTCTCGGTGAATATCCCTTAATCAAGGAAGGACACTTTTTCAAAAACGATGAACTGAACCACCTTCGCCCGAAATCGCTTTAAAACTTATGTTTGACGTATTCTGAATTTATTGAGCCCACCACAGAATGTAGAATGTCCCAAATAATCGGATATTTCTCTTGTCTTACATTATGTTAGTGGACCTAAAGAAAATTTGAAGATAAGTTTTTGACTTTTTGTGATGACAAACCTATTGATTATAACCTGACTGTTTTCAATACGTACATATGTCAAAATTATATATGTAATATGAAAAGAAAATCAACACATTACAGTACAAGCAACAAGAAAACCTTGTCTTAAAAGATCATATGCATACCTGTCAAAGGAATCCCCTTATGACGAGCTGCTATGTACCATTTGTAACATAATTTAGCTATTTTCGAACTATCACCGTCAAAAGCTTTTTTTTACTCAAATTGCTGTTCGACATTCATTTGTTTAGAAGGATTTCTTTATGTTTAATTATATTTGCAACTTGTGTATTTCCAATATTAAATCGCTTGAATAAGTTCCTTACACTCTACTTCTTCTTATTGTAAACTTCAACAATCTCAATTTTTTGTTTAAGCGTGAGAATTTTTCTATTTGAAGCCATTTCTACAATGAATGTGCCGTGCCGCCCAGTGTGCCTTACCCGCATACACGTCAGACTAATATTGAACGTAGATTCAATCGAACGCGTGTATTCAAACAATGAGAACGGTAAATCACCGACTAACTGCAAGAAGTTCGTAATTTATGCCAGACAGAAATGCTGCGTTTGTACCGAAACAACAAAGTCAGTGAATTCCGGTTCACTCTAAAGTCCTAGCGACGCAACGTGATAGAGAAATACAATAGCTATACTCCCGAAAGATAAATAAGACAACGAGTCTGTTATTATTTGGTTTTTGTCCAGTTAGGAGAACATTTCCTCGTGTCCGCGTCCGTTCAAAAGAATGTCTGTCCAAGAAAGAGTTGCTACAATGCAAAGTATATGAGAGTCGGTCGAAACCATGAGAAACTGTCTGTTTAAAGGAGGTGTCCGTGTAATAGAGGTGTCCGCGAAGGGGAATTTCACTGTACAGAATTGCAGTATAAGGTCTAGTCTTTTCACTTCCAGTTAATTTTATCTGTGGTTAATCACCCTGGAAACTCGAATTTCTAAAAATTTGATTGACTCAACACTGTGTTTCTAATACTACTAACTGAAAAATTATTTGGTATCTGCTTCCATTTTGACTTTGCTCAAGAGTTTGTTATATAGAGTGATGCTTAGAACTTTGGTCTTAACCCTTAACTAGTCGCGTGGGGGTCAATATGACCCTACCTCCCCTTCTGAATCTCATTAACGTCGTTACTGATTAGTATTGCCATTGCTCTAATAGAAAACAGGTTAGAGTGTAATTTAAAAATTTTTGACCCCACGCGACTAATTGTGTTGGTAATTTTTTTAACCTGAAATTAAAAAAAATAAGCAAGTAAGTACACTTTTTGTTGTTTATACGGTTTAGTTAGTAAGCAGAATACTATTGATAAAAAAGTTTGTGAAAAGAAACAGTATGTTTGACATAATTAGTATGACACTTTTTGTAAGATTTCACAATATTTTGTTTTACTAAAATTTATTTTAGAATGACCACAAGAAATAATAAACCATTGACCGAAAAAGAATTACATGAACTTGCCGAACATATATGGTCTGATGAAGAATTAGATAACATTCCTCATGAAATCGATGACAGTGATAGTGACAAATCTGCACAGCATTCTGATCATAATTCCGATTTTGAACAAAACATTTCTGAATCTGGAGTGAGTGATGAAGACATTAAGATTAAAGAGAAATCAGGAAACTATTTTTACTCTAGAGGTAGAAACATGGAATGGCAAAAGTGTGCTCTAAAGACTAATGTTCTAACAAAAAAAAACATAACATTGTTTTTCACTTACCTACCTCAAACCACTAGCAAAAAGAGCATTATCTACTTGTATAAAGTGGCTAACATAAGTATTGAACGCACTCCATATTCAAAAATGCTAGTGGATACGGCGTAATCCATATTAGCTGGTTCATTTTTAAATAAATTTAAATGCGTCGAAAAAAAGGCATTTTGATAATAAAACACTATATTAACAACACCAATCACAAACAGGCGAACTGTGGCCTCAAAACAATTAAACGACATAAAATAAACTTGAGCTTGCAGACAAGCACCTACTGCCGCAACTTATAGGTGACTGCTATCGAAATAGGGTGGCTTTTCCTAAAATTACGTTTTCTACTACAAACTATTTACAACAAAAGAAGTAAAATGGGTTGCCTAACTGGCTGCATAAAATACTTAAAACTAAACGTAACACACCCCCTTGAAATCTCTTAGGGATTTCAACCGATACCAAACACATAACGTGAACTAACAAACAAAAAAAGTTTACAAAAACACAAAATCTAAATACAAAACTACAAAACCTACAAACTAGCATCAAACAAGGCTATTTTAGGACAATAACAACATTCTTCAGTTAATACAAATGGCAACAAAAAAATACTTAACTAACAGGAAGCACGCACAAACGATGCACCGAGCGTCTCACTATTGAGCCTCCTGGCAGTCTTACTGATGCTGCACGTAGAACATTGTCTGCACCGCGGTGTATACTATTTACTACACCGAGACGCCACTGAAGAGGGGGGAGGTCGTCGTCCTGAAGAAGCACGATGGAGTTGAGCTTCAAAATATCAGGAAGATTCTTGCTCCATTTTAGGCGTCTTTGGAGATCAGGAACGACTTCACGCTTCCAGCGCCTCCAAAAATGTTGAGCCATCTGCTGGGCTCGTTGGAAAACAGACAACCTGGTTTCTTGCATGAATGTGTAGTCGTAATCAGGTAGTGCTGTCAGCGGTCTACCCACTAAAAATGTCCAGGGGTAAGGGGACAAGGTCGTCAGGATCCGAGGAAATAATGGACAGTGGTCTAGAATTTAATATTGATTCAATCATGGTTAATGACGTATACAAATCTTCGAATGTGAGATTTGCGTTACCCAGAATCCGTTTTAAATGGGTTTTTACAGATTTAACCGCACTTTCCCAAATTCCGCCTTCGTGCGGAGAGCGAGGGTTAATAAATTGCCATTTGATTGATTTCGAATTCAAGAAATTATCAATTTGTTTACTTGACTCTTCTTTGTGTAAGACCGAGTACAAAGAGTCTAACTTTGTCTTAGCGCCACGAAAGTTAGTGGCGTTATCGCTTGATATAGAATTTGGTATTCCTCTACGCGCTATAAATCGTTTCAAACAATGCAAGAAGGCGTCCGTAGACAAAGATGTGACAAGTTCCAAATGTATAGCGCGGGTGACCATACACACGAACACACATATGTAGGCCTTTAATAATCGAGCACCACGTGTGCGTCGGTCCTTTATGGTAATCGGTCCAGCATAGTCTAGACCAACGTTGTGAAAAGGGTACACGTATTTTAAACGTGTTTCAGGTAAACTACCCATGAGCGGGTGCTTGAACACAGGGTTAGCTTTAAAGCAAGGTACACACTTTCGGAGAAGTTTTTAATATACGAAAGACCCCCGATGGGCCAAAAACGTTCTCGCATGTGCGCAAGAAGAAGTTGCGCGCCGCCGTGCAGTAATTCCTTGTGCCCATTTAAAATAATAAGTTTAGAGAATGCATGATCCTTTGGGAGAATTATAGGGTGCTTTTAGCAAAGGGAAATTCTGAGTTTGTCAGTCTACCACCAACGCGTAAGCAACCCGCTTCGTCCAGAAAGGGATTGAGGACTTGAATTCGCGAGTTCTTAATAACTCGGTCACTCATGAGAGACTTGATCTCATTGGCAAAGGAATTAGCCTGACATAGCTTAATAAGAGCCGTCAACGAACTTTGGAGTTCGGTGATTTTCAAATTGCCAGTTCGTTTGTTTTCGTTTCTGCAATTATGCAGGAATCGTAGGGTATACGCAAAAACCCTTTGAAGCTTTCCATAAGAAGAAAATTGATCAAAAATAGATTCATCGACTGAATTGGTAGAAGCTAAGACAACGGTGCTTTTGAGTTCCGTACTCTCATGTTTGTCTGGGACAAAGTCGCGAACCCAATCAAGATCATGAGAAAGGAGAAATTCGGGACCTTGAAACCAAACACGGTTATCCTTTAAGGTCAAAGGTTTAACCCGCGTGACACTAAGTCAGCTGGGTTAACAGAGGTTGGCACGTGATGCCAATCATTAATATTTGTGCATTCCTGTATGACGGCAATGCGGTTTGCAATGAATGTATGGTATTTGTTTGGAGCGGAATTGATCCAGTTTAGCACAATTTTAGAATCTGTCCATAAGAAAATGCCCTGGAAGTTAATATCGAAAACATTTCTGATTTTTGAACACCATTCCGCCATCAATACTGCCGCGCAAAGCTCTAACCGCGGAATGGACACTGTTCGCAGAGGTGCTACTTTGGACTTAGAAAATAACAAGGTACAACTCACTTCATTATTAGCAGTGCAACAACGTAGATAGAAACAGCAACCGTAAGCAGTTGCGCTACTGTCGCAAAAGCCGTGAAGATAAATCTGTGAAGTACAATTCGGAATAACACAACGAGGAATTTTGATGACATTTAAATGCCGTAGTTGATTCTTAAACTCGGACCATTGGGACATCATTTCGGAAGGAAGGGGATCGTCCCATGCAATGCCAGATTGCCAAAGCTTCTGTATCAGAAGTTTCCCTCGAATGATAAGAGGAGAATAGAAGCCTAAGGGATCAAAGACCTTGGAAATGATGGACAAAATTTTCCTTTGGTAGGAACCGAGTCATCGTCTGGTACATCGACCTTACAAAATAAAAGATCATTCTCAGCATTCCAATGGAGACCTAGAGTTTTGGAATCAGAGCGTTCACCAATGGGAACGCTAAGGAATTCAAAATCGTCGGAGTTAGGTGAAGATAAAACTTCCCGTTTATTAGATAAAAATTTGCGGATCGTCAGACCTGCAGCAGAAAGAATAGAAGACAGTTCTTCCTTTACACGAATGGCTTTTTCTATACGGTCGGTCGAAAATAAAAGATCGTCCATATAGAAGTTCTTTGAAATAACTTCGGCAGACTCAGGAAAGAAATCCTTATGTGCGTCTGCGATATGGGTCAAACAACGAGTAGCCAGGTAACTAGCAGAAGCAGTTCCGTAGGTAATCGTGTTCAAACGAAAAATGTCTCTCCAGAGTACATGTTGAAACTTACGAGATGCAGCATCGACGTTGATCATACGATACATCTTAGCGATGTCACCGCAGAGGGCGACTTCGTGAGCGCGAAAACGCAGCAATACGTCAAATAAGTTGTCCTGAACTTGAGGGCCGACAATCTGAGTGTCGTTTACCGAAATGTTAGTTGACGTTTTTGTGCTGGCATCAAAAACTACGCGTAACTTAGTAGTCAAAGAGGACTGTTTAACAACGGCGTGATGGGGAAAAACTGTGGAGGTATCTCCGAGATGTTGACAGGACCATCAAGCGTTTCTATGCAATGAATGCCAGAAGGAGAATTGCATTCAGTTTCTGAAATCTTGGTCATGTGACCCAACGTTTCATATTCTGACATGAATTGCGAGTATTCCCTTAGAAGATCGGGATTTTGATGCAGACGTTTCTCTAAGTGGAGAAAACGTGCTTCGGCGATTTGTTTTGAGTCGCCTAAAAGTAATAATCTTGAATTGAATGGAATCGAAACGGTGAGATGACCAGTTTCGTCCGAACGAATGTTGTCGAGAAAATGCCTTTCACAGAATTCTCTTGAGGCGAAAGTAAAGATAACCTTGAAATGGGTTTGGGGTTATCTAACTCCCAAAATTTGGTTAACGATTGATGAATCTCCGTATCTTGTTCATTGACCTCAAAAGTAGTGTGGTAACAAGCTGCCGAGACTCCACAAACTGACGAATTTGAAGGTGCAAGCAAATCTTTAGGTAAATCGCCTGCCACGACCCAACCAAGAAGGGTATTTTGTAAGGTTGGCATTGAAGGGCCTAAGGAAATCTTTCGAGGCAACGTTAGTTTGTGATACATAGCTGAACCGATTAAGATATCAATGTCGCCGGGCTGATAATAAGACGGATCAGCCAGACGGAGATTTGGAGGAATATCCAAAAGATCCTTACTGAACATTACTCTAGGGAGCTGATCGGTGATTTTAGGAACCACTAAACAGTCGATATCAGACTTGAAACGTCCGGTTGTAGAGTGTAATTCTACGGAAGTGTATTTTGAGCAGGTTGATACGGACTCGTTAACGCCCTTAAGAGTAAGGTTTATTGATGTAAAGGAAGAATTCAATCTTTTATGAAGGTTTTCCGATATAAGGTTATTTTGGGACCCTGAATCCAGGAGACCCTTAACAGTGAAGGAATTGGTGCCACTGACAACATTGACTTGGACAGTGGATAATAAGACCTCGGAGGATCTTGAAAACCACATACAGTAGAAGCGCTAGGAGCCTCAGGGGACTCAACAGCTGAAGTACCTGACTGAGCAGGAGAAACGACATTAGATGCAGGCGAGCTACTAAGTTCTATCTGACGAGGAGAACCGGGCCGAGCACATTCTTGTCTTGAATTATTTGAAGTCACAGCTTTAAAACAAAGCAAACTGTTGTGACGTTGGTTACAATTCTTGCAATTCATTGTAGAAGTGCATTTAGACTTGGTGTCATGACGAAGACACACAAGACACAACCGTAAGAATTTGGCTTTGTGAAAACGAGCTCTGGACGATAAGGCCAGAAAAGACGGACAACTGTTCAAGAAATGTTGCTCTTTGCACAAAGCACAAAGGTATGTAGTTTGAGCCAAGGTGTAGGAACCCTTTTGACTGGCCCTTTTCAAAGAATTGGCAGTAGCAGCATTTGTGACCTTAGAAGTGTCATCGATAATATTGCATTTGTTAGCCAGAAATGTGGATGTTTGCTCAACATTAGAATTTTCCTTGGAAACGTTTTGGAAAAATCCGTTGCGGTTACGGAGTCTACTTTGTTTTTAACGAGATATGCCAAAACGGCATCTTTATACTCTTCGGGAGACATACCCTCGTTGTCAATAGTACGCAAATGCTTTATAAACTTATTATAAAACTCACGTAATTGTGTATCTTTGACAATTCTCGGTGTCTCAAACAAGGTGTCAAAGTGACTAAAAATAAGCAGCTTTCGATTATCGTACCTTTCTTTTAGAAGGTCGATAGCAATGGAATAATTTCCTTCGGAAGGTTTAATTTCGCTCAAAATTTGCAAGGCCGAACCCTTTAAACAATTTTTAAATACAAAAATTTCTCAACTTGGGATAAATTTTCATTAGAGTCAACTAGAGCCTCAAACGTTTCGAAAAATGCCCTAAAATCTTGATACTCTCCTGAAAAAGTCGGGAGATTTATCGTAGGAAGCTTAACGTTTTCCTTTGATTTACTTGAAGTCGTACGCGTACTATTTAAACTTTCGCTTGAAACCGATCTGATTGTTTGTTCGTATTTATCAAGTAAGGACTGAGCTATAACTGAAATAGACACAAAATCTTTGTAAAATTGCGAAACTGTTGGAAAATCGTGCGGAACGTCACAAAGAGACATTTCCTCTGAAACGGATTTGAATTCGTTCAAAGTTGGCTTGAATAATTCGAATTCAAGCTTTAACTGTTGTACCTCAATTTGTGATATTCTATCGTCAAATGAATTAATAAATTCGTTAAAATTATTTGTTTGATCTAAAATATTTTTGGCCTTGAATGCCAGTAACTTAAATTCTTTTGATTTATTTGGAGCCATCATGAATTGTTTTAAAACTATCAAATGCGTAATACGTAAGTACGATTGTAGAGGGAAAAAATGTTTTATAATAACGCAATAATTCTCACGAGTGCCAAAAAATAGACAAAGAATTTTCAAATGAACGTTATAAACTACAATCAAGCGTATTAAAAAAAATCAATCCAATAGGCAAATTTGTATGTATTTCAATTCAAAATCAACCAAATGCATTACAATAAAACCGTTACAATGCCGTTCAAATATATAAAAACCCGTTAAAAGGTACCTAGTCGGTATCTAAAAATAAAATTTCTATCCAAATGTTTTTGAGACCACGTAAACTTAAATGGATATAAAGGACTCGGGTTAGAAAAGGAAGCATGCGTCTTACTTGCAACAATCGTTGGTAACAAAGGGGTCCCTTCAGGTAGCTGAGGCCCGCCAACAACGAGTAAACTATGCGCTTATGGAATTTTCCGTACCACGTAATTCTTGAATCTTGCGTGCTTCTTTGTCCAATTGCAATTAATTTCGATGTATCAAAATGCGTTGAAATAAACAAATCAGGTTCGAAGGACCAATGTATGAAGTGGCTAACATAAGTATTGAACGCACTCCATATTCAAAAATGCTAGTGGATACGGCGTAATCCATATTAGCTGGTTCATTTTTAAATAAATTTAAATGCGTCGAAAAAAGGCATTTTGATAATAAAACACTATATTAACAACACCAATCACAAACAGGCGAACTGTGGCCTCAAAACAATTAAACGACATAAAATAAACTTGAGCTTGCAGACAAGCACCTACTGCCGCAACTTATAGGTGACTGCTATCGAAATAGGGTGGCTTTTCCTAAAATTACGTTTTCTACTACAAACTATTTACAACAAAAGAAGTAAAATGGGTTGCCTAACTGGCTGCATAAAATACTTAAAACTAAACGTAACACTACTCAAGAGATATTTTCTTTGTTTTTTGATGAAAGGATTTGGCATTTACTTACAAAAAAATATACAAACTTGTTTATTGAAAGCGTGCGTGATAATTTTGATCGATCTCGAGATGCTAACGATGTAGATAGACATGCCTTTATAGAACTACTTCTTCTTAGTGGTGTTCTAATGTCTGCACACCTTCATTTTGAAAAACTTTGGGCTACAGATATTACAGGTTGAGAATTGTTTCCTCTGACAATGTCATCTAAAAGATTTCTTTTCTTACTGAGATCACTTCATTTGATGATCTCGCAACTATAGAAGACAATAAATTAACAGACAATCTCGCTGTTGTTAGAGAATTTATCAATACCTAATCTAAAAATTTTTCTACATTCTACGCAACTGGAGCAACTTATCCCATTCTGTGGTCGTTATTGTTTCAAACAATATATACCAAATAAACTTAGTAAATACGGTATCAAGGTGTTTGCTATGGTTGACGCTAAGAATTTCTACTTGCAAAGCTTTGAAATATATGGAGGATTACATCTTGATAGCCCTTACAAAAGAGTAATTCGCCATCTGATATAGTGAAGAGGTTAGTTGCATTAATCAAGAAGAGTGACTACCGACAACTGGTATACCAGTATACCACTTGTGAAATCATTGCCTAGAGATTATAAATTAACAATGGTCGGTACTCTCCAAAAAAATAAGAAAGAAATACCAAAAGAATTTCTGTCAAATAAAACTAGGCTTGCTAAAAGTAGTCTTTTTGGATTTACAGAAGAAATTACTGTGGTATCTTATGTGCCCAAATAATGAAGAAGTGTTATTCTTGTATCAAGTATGTACCACAATAACCAAATCGATGAAACCACGGGAGATTTGAATAAGCCGGAACTGGTTACATTTTATAATTGCACAATGACAGGTGTTGATGTATGCGATCAGCTTTGTGCCACATACAATGTCGGTCGACCCACAAAAAGATGGACATTGGCGGTTTTTTTCTACTTTTTAAATGTTGAGGCCAGCAATGCGTTAATATTATATAAATTAAAATCCGAACAAATTATAGCAGACAGTTCCTAAAAAACTAGCTAAGAAACTAGTAAAAAATCACCAGCTTTCTCGGTCATCTTTACAGTATATTCCAAAGGATTTGCGAAAACGAATTCGTCTACACCAAAATATTTCTGAAGCGACTATTCCTCAACAGAATAAATGTGGGATTTCCTGAACAAGATGTGAAATTTCCTAAACAAGATGTGGAAAATGTACAAGACGAAACGATAATAAATATAGCGTAAAGTGTAGAAATGCACCACATTTACCTGCAAAGCACACACTGCAGTCATTTTTTGTCCCGACTGTGTTGATATTGATTAAATGTTTAATTTTCGTATTTTACAACTTCATTGTTTTTTTTAACATAGTTTTGTTTATATTTAGAAAATAAAACTCGCTTACATATCTTTTTTTATACATTTCTTCACAAAACCATGAATGGGTCATATTGACCCCACGCGACTTATTGTGTTATTTTTTTTCACGCTACTAATTAAGGATTAATTTTGCAATCTGTACTGAGGGTTGCAGAAAAAGTAATTTGCTATCTCAGTCGATGCTAACTGAGGCCGAAAGTTACTGTTCGGTTACTGAAAGAGAATGTTTAGTTTTATTGAAGCAATCGAGAAACTTTACGTAGATAGATCACCATTTACTGACTTCACTGACAACATTCACTGATTTGGTTAAATCGGTTTTAAAATCATTTAGGTCGCTTGACTCGTTGGGCTCTTCAGTTACAACAATACGACTATTCTATTATCCATCAATCAAACAAAGAATATGTAGTGCCCGACACTTTATTTTGTTGGATCCGAACTACTGAGTATACTGTATATGCCTGTGCACTTTTTTTTGGTACAAGCAGATGATTAATAGTCACTTCTTTTTTTAACGATTTTTGTCTTTGTTCGTACTTATCACGTTTTAAATGAATGAGTTGAGAACTTTTCTTATATCTGACAACGCTTAGAGGATAGTAGTTCAGTCGGAGCAACGTAAAACAATTATTATTAATAATCATTATTTACATGGTAGCGCATTTAAAATAAATGCTTGAATCATGCAACCACCAGGAGATTTTGGTCTTCGTATTAGACCTACTCGTCCTTGACAGGTTCTTTTCCGCGATATTGTTGGTTCTTTACTTAGGTCGACTAAAGAAAATTCGTATATCTTTATTGTGTTAAACAGTTTTACTAAATTCTCTCTTCTCTGCGTACAGCTACCGCTACAAGTATTTTTTGTCTCTCAGAAGAGCAAGTGTCCATTTTTTACTTAATATTTTATTACGGACAACGGAGTTCAGTTTTGCAGTAAAAATTTTAGTAGGTAAATTTTCGAGTTAACATGGCCAAACGCGATAACCGCTTTCATAAAACCATATTAGCGCGGTACACTAAAGTAATTAACGACACTGGGATGTAAATCTCGCAAAAATCGATTGTGTTGTTTGCACCGCATAATATATAAATCATTGGCTTTCCTCAATTTTATGCGTTGTTCGGTTATGAACCTAATATTTCTGGGAATTCTTTTAGTCAGCCTTTAGAGCTTGATGAACAAAAGGTTAAATTAGAGTATTCTATTCCTGTTCCTAAACTTTACAAAAAGATTTGTCAATTTATTCCTCGGAAGTTAAATCAACCGCAAAAAGAACCACAACATCGTAAACGTCAAATTAGATATTATCTGAATCACGAAGGATGAGCACTACGTCATCACTGTTAAATACTATCAGATACACATGTTCAATATTGAGTATGTGCTGTTTTACAATCAAAACAAAAATAAATGATTATGAGAACGCGAGAAAGAGATAAAAAGAATTCAACTCTCTATTTTTTTACCAATTATGGCTTCAGTTTCTCTGTTTTACCGACCCTGTATCTGACGATCATAATCTGTAATTTTACTTATATTAATTGCTTCTGATTATCTTAGTTTATTGTTTGCCAGTTTTATTTACAAAAACGCTGCTTTTCAGAACTCATAATGCTTATTTAATAGATTAGATATGTCTGCTAACGGTAAAACTTTACGTTCTCTAAGTCAACTACTTGAGTTGAATTTGCTGGAACGGTGGTCCATTAATTTCAGTATTCAGTAAGAAGCAGAACCCCATTGTATAAAGTCCTGATAAAATAAGATTGCGAAAAAGAACAAAACTACTGACCTACCAGATTCTTCAAAAATGGAAATACGGAATACACTGTATAATATGTAGCTACTCACAGTATTCCGCACGAGTGAAATGTTCCATGAGTGCGGAATAGCAATTTCAAACGTGTTGCAGACTATACTTTTTTTTACAACAGAGGAGGTATGGATCAATAAAAAAATGTTAAAGAATTTACACAAATGAAAGTTTTGTTCTTTTTTTAAGTTGGTCTGAAACATTATCCCATACATCGTGTGTTTACAATAATTTATTTTTATTTGAGCAAATACCTGAGGCAGTTCTCAATTTATCATAATGTGAGAAGTCAATACTTGCTTTATGTTGATGGTTACTCGCACGATAGAATAAGCTTTCCATTAAGTCGATTACTTTATTTTTTTTTAAAACGCTGAAAAAAGTTGGAATAACAGTTTCGGAGATAGAATTTACACAAAATAGTAAAAAAACCAACTCACTGATAGAAATCTTCATCAACAAATTGTAAACCACACTAGCCTTCAAAAAGAATAAATTTATTTGAAATCTGTACAAAACCTTGTACAATAAAGTTGATGGTATCCTTCAGGATGTAATTATTTAAAATTCCTATAGATAGTGGAGCACGTTTGGAGCCTTTTAATTAAAGGAAATGATCGAAACAAAACTCTCAGGTCTTGTTAGGGCAACGTTTTGCTACGATTAGCGAAAGCTTCATCAGGCTAGATCAGGAATAGAAGAGTAATAAATTGGCGTCAAAATAGAAAAACCACATGAAAATGAACACATAAATTAACAAAATACTTATCACTAACGTTAAAGTAATGCATTGAAATGTAAATAGAAAAGACATTAGAAAATCAACCTTGATGTATAACAATTACAACTTCAATCTTCAATGATTTTTTTATGTTTCCAACCTAAAAGTGACAGTTTGTATGTTTTGATAATTAGAATGTGACGTTTTTCAATAGAATGGTTATAGTTTGTGATTACAAATTTACTTGATTTAATTTATTTGTCTTTTTTAAAGATTTATATAATATATGTAATTTCTTTAATGTCAAATTTGTACTTAAGTTCATTGGACCATTTCTAATGACGCTGACGGCTGCAGTTTTTCCGGGAACCTAGTAATTGGAAGATTCTACTCATACTTGTGTTGGCAATTGGCACGTAAAAGATTTCAAGCAAGCTTACGTAGATACCGATGAGAGTGAAAATAAGTCACCATGAAGATACTAATGTATAACAGCCATGAAGTTACATTTGGATTTGAACACAAATGCATTTGAATTTAAAATGTAATTGTACACTCATGAAATTTAAAACTTGGACACCACAATTTCTGTAAACAAAAGTTTGCACATTGTGAAGCGGGCTTAAGGGTATCATTTACAATTCTAACAGCAGGTAGTCTCAGCAGGGGTTATCTTATAGAAGGACTGTAGAATGAATCATTACACTAAGCACGTTTTAGAAAATAGGTAATTTACGTTGCTTACTTAATATTTTTCTTTAAAGAATATATTTGAAGGTATCGCTAATTAAACACCATAGCTCGAATAATTATCGAATCAAAATTTTGTTTAGGAAATGTTTACAAAATAAAATTAGAAATAATTTTGATTTAAAAACGTCTACAAGCAATAACTTTTAAATTAAATCAAAAACTAAACATGGTTATTTGGGTTGACTGATAATTACTTATTTTTAAATAAATCTAACCTACTAATTATTGTAAGTTATTAAAAAAAATCATTAAACTCTCTATTCATAATATTTAGTCCTTACAAAATGTATATTTTATGACGTTTCATTTTTTTCTGTAGTTAATATAAAAAGTGAAAATAAAAACTAAGGCAATTTACCCCAAAGTGCCGTCAGGGGGTGACAATTTTTACTCTAAAAGTGAAAATAAAGCAAAAAGATTAGACAATCGCAATAATAGAATTGTACCCATGCAGATTTTTTATATGTTGGTCATTGCAGGTTAGTTCTTATAAACCAGGCAACAAATTACTAATTGGAAGATTCTACTCATACTTGTGTCGGTAATTCGCACGTAAAAGTTCCCAAGCAAGCTTACGCAGAAACCGATGAGAGTGATACTTCGGTTGGTAGTCATCATGAAGATAGTAATGTTTTGTTACCCTATTCTAATGGTGTAAAGTTATATTTGATTTGAAATCAAATGCATTTAAATTTAAAAATTTAATTGTAAGCACTCCCGTAGATTTTTTATATGTCGGTTATTGTAAGTTCGTTTTATATCATTGGCAACAAATTACCCAAAGTGCCGTCAGGAGGTGGCAATCTTTATTTCAAGTGTAAAAATTGAGAAAAAACATTAAAAGTTTGCAGTAAATGGGATTTTACCTTCACAGATTCTTTATATGTTTGTCATTGTAAGCAAGTTCTTTTATCCCTGGCAACAAATTACCCCAAAATGCCGTCAGGGGGGTGGCAATTTCTATTCTAAGTGTAAAAATCAGTAAAAACATTAAACATTCGCAATAATGGGATTGTACCCCTAAAGATTTTTTATATGTTAGTCATTGTAAACCAGTTCTTATAACCTTGGCATTAAATTACCCCAAACTGCCGTCAGGTGGCGGAAATTTTTAATCTAAGTGTAAAAATTCGGCAAAAACAATAAGCATTCGCCCTAATGAGATTGTACCCCGCGGATTTTTAATGTGTTGGTTATTGTAAACCAGTTGTTACATCCCTGGTAACAAATTACCCCAAAGTGCCGTGAGGGGGTGACAATCTTTATTCCAAGTGTAAAAATTGAGCAAAAACAGTAAACATTTGCAGCAAATAGGATTGCATCCCAGCAGATTCTTTATATGTTGATCATTGTAAGCCAGTTGTTACAACCCTGGCAACAAATTACTTCAAAGTGCCGTCAGGAGGTGACAATTTTGACTCTAAGAGTTACCCAAAGTGCCATCAGGGGGTAGCAAATTTTTACATAAGAGTAAAAATGCAGCAAAACTTTAAACAATCGCCATAATAGGATTGTACCCGCAGATTTTTTATATGTTGATCAATCGTAATAAAGAATTGTTAGACTTGCAGTCAAAATTACTACTTCCTGACGGTACTTAGGGGTAATTTGTTGCCAGGATTATAAGAACTAGCCTACAATAACCAAAATATTAAAAATCTGCAGGGGTACAATTCGATTATTGCGATTGTTTAATGTTTTTACTGAATTTTTGCACTTAGAATCAAAATTTGCTATCTTTTGACGAGACTTGGGGGTAATTTGTTGCCAGGATTATAAGAACTAGCCTACAATGATCAACATATAAAAAATCTGCGTAGGTACAATCCCATTATTGCGATTATTTAATGTTCTTGCTCAATTTCTACAATTAGAATCAAAACGTTTGACGGCACTTGGGGGTAAATAGTTGCAAAGGTTGTAAAAAATGTCTTACGGTGACAAATATAAAAATTCTTTGAGAGTACAACAAAATTTTTAAATTCAAATGCATTTGATTTCTACTTCACGCCGCGTTGGTCTATTCACAACGTAAAAAGGAGTAAATTTTAACAAACTGCACTTTGGACCAATTTGAGTCATTATTTTGATTATCGACAATTAACTTTGACATTTGTTTTATTTTTGTACCAAGATTTTTGCACTTAGGTATGATAGATCCCCACACCACGAACGAAAAAAATCAACTGGCTTTACGGATCCTTTCTATTTGGAATTTTGTATCACATTTTTAGAATATTTAATTTTTTTTCTTCCTTTTATGACTTTGGTGCAGGGGGGTTCCTTTCAAATTTTAGAGCAACACTTCTTTCAACTGCGGAGTATCTTTTAGTATATTTTGAATACTAATGAAGCCAAATCTTAAATTCTTCTTAGGTGGGAGGAAGTTGTCTTAGGAAGGAGTAGTAGCAGTAGACGTCGTGAGTGGCGTTGGGATTAGAATCGCTCTGAGAGGTCAAAATGCTTCGGACTATTTATTCGGCATTCACGCCGACTATAAACCTGCCGATCTCGATAATCTTCTTAGAGTTCATCAAAACCTCTTGAATATGTTCTTTTTCTGCCACCCCTTTACCTTTTCTTGGGTTTCTTCAATTAAAATTGGAACTCATATAATATATTCAAGTAATAGCACCCTAACGCCAATTGGGCGTTGTCGAGGAGAGTTCTTAGGGAATTTATATACTTTTTCATTTTGGGGTTTTTAGTCAGGTTTTTAGGGTTATTCTGGTCCTTGGCACTTATCAAAACTTTTTTTCATTCTGTTTTCGTTTTAATCTCTTGTCCTTTTCTCGTCGTTAAGGTAGAACCTGGTTCATTATACCTAATGAGTTTCGTGTTTTTTTCTGCCTTTTCTGCATTTCGCTTTTGGCAACTTACATCGCTAGCATCCTGTCTGATGACGATTTCTTTTTTCTACTTCTTCTATTACTTCGTTTGTTATTTTTTGGAAAATCAATCCGCGTAAGCGACTTTTAGGGCATTTAACTCATCTGGTGACGACCCCGAACTACAGATTCTATTCTTTATCTTTAATTTTTGTACGTGTTAGTTTTTGTTACTCCTATCGAGCTCTTAGATTATTTGTGGCGAAAGTGGAGGGGTAAGGGAAAAGAAAATGTCACGTTATGGAATATCAACTAAATTATCTTGACAGTTCTTTTGAAACACCTAGGATATTAGCAATACTCCGACTAATAATTATCTTGACTACAACTAGTTTTTTCTTTAATTTATTAACTTCTACTACAACACCTCCTGAAGACACCGTAAATACCAATAAGTCGGTAATCTTATATACGAAGATAATTAGCCAACGCACCTGATACTCCACTCTGTACTTGGTGTTAAGCACAAATGTTTTCGTTCTAAATTTAATTAAATCTGTTTTTGTCCTAAATATTATTGTTAGTTAACTAATTTAAATGATTCAATCTAACAACAGTTTCTATAAATACAACAACTTTGAAAATATTACACTGGACTCTCCAGTTACAAATATGTATTTATCAATCAATTTAATTTTGGTTTTAAATTTTACATAGAATTTTTAATAACGATTTGCATATTTGTTTGTCACTGAACATCTACCAATCAAAACAATTTTTTTTGCCGAGAATATATTTGCATATTGAAGTTTTTTTAAAGTTTTTAAATCAGAATTCTAATTTGTACAAATTCTGTAAGTATTTACGTTTCATTTCAACTTTGTTGGTAAATAGATTCACCTTAAAGCAAAAAAATTTATGAAGATATAAATGTATCAATATTTATCAAGTAACGACAAAGTTTATTTTTGCGACGCTATATTGTATTGCAGTACGTTGTGTAACACTTGATAATTCTCAATTAACACGTTTATTAATTAATCTTGTTTGTGAGTTGTACGGTTAATATGTAAATTTCTTGTGAACAATGCTTAGTAGTTCAGGCTTGTTTATAACCTTGGTGTCATTTGACTTGTTAAAGGTTGAAATTTAACAGTAATAAGGTAATCTACTGTGTTAATCATACGCAATTTACGTCAACATTTCACATTACGTGTTTTAAATATTAGTTGGACATTTTACAATTTTATAACATATAAAACACTACTTTATTTTGTTCAGCAATATAAATAGAATATTATTAAAAACGTTTATCTATTTCTTGTTTAAATTGAAATTCAATTGTTACAATTTATTATTTTGTATTCAATGTAAACATAAAAATATACTATAGCCATAAAAGTTACATATCCAACAACACAAAAACGATTCAAACTTATCACAAAAATTTGGCACAGGTGGTGAAATTGATGATGGAAAGACGACGTGATGATACATGATTTTTATTGGTTACGTACAATGATACACTGACCGCAGTACTATTCTATTCTATTTTTCATGTTACTACGTTAGTAAAATCTTATGTAGCAAGAATTCAACGTCTTACTGAGTAAAAACTGCATTTTTTAAGTTAATAAACTTTGTGTGTCGCTACAGGTACTCCCGGACCAGTGATGAGGAAGTCATCATGATGTAGACATCTGTAGGGTGCACAGTAATAACACCTCAAAATTTAAATATTCGTAATCTTTAAACATTATTTTACGCCAGTTTGTTTTAGTACTTTTTCTTCTTTCTTTAAAATAACCTGTAGGGGTGAGTGAGGAATGATGCTTTTTGTGTTATTATTGTGAACTACGCCCTCTACTGGCGGAGAAAACTTATGAAAATAATTTTCCGCAGTTTCTCTTATGCGACTTTTCCTCTCAGTTGTACGATAAATAGTTTCTGAGATACAGCGGGTTACCTCTTTTAGTCACACACCTTGTCTGTCACCTGCTACGGATAGTGACGTGTTGTGATTTTGGCGTTATTTTATAGGCGAATTGTGCGGATACATGTGGTAAATTTAACAGCGTTAAGACGTGGGAACTAAGCAAATTAATTTTCGTGAAATGGAACCGTTTTGAGTTTGTAGCTGTGTCTGACAGGTAGTACCATAAAAACTCAGAACCGGCAATTTGTTGCTCTAGCGCGTCCTGTTCATGACGGGCAATGGACGTCAAAACCGGGCGTCGCAAGCATGTGTAGGTAAGCATGTGGCTTCAACGCACTTGAACACAAAGGACTTGGGTCAATGGGTTTCATGACTTGTGTGTGAATTTGGCGGTTATGTAGTAACAAAACGTTGAGATTCTACTCATTGAATTCTGCATGTTAATCTTATTAATGTTTGAAAGTCAGCGACATTGTTTGCGAGGTTACCGTTATCACCCTTGTTATTTTAGATTACGTCAACTCAGAAGTATTTTAACATTTTGAATGCAATTTCTAAACACAGGTACTATTTTAACTACTAATGAAGAAGTTTGATCTTGAAATCTTGTAATTAAATTTAAAAAAAGCCTACTTAAAAAAATAATAGTTACCCATTTCAATAAGAACGATATACAGAGTAGCCGTTAAGAAACCGGGAAATTTGTTTTAAACAACGAGAAAAAGATAAAATATACTGGGTGCGTCTAACTTGAGGGGGTTATTCTGCATGAAAAATAATGACAGTTTGATGTATAAACGTATGTCCGCAAATGCTTCGGTTTGGATAAAATTTTTAAAAGTTTGTACAATGTTACTCCAATTAATTTTCTTTCTTGGAATTAGAACTTGATTGAACTAATTTAGAAGCCTTATATAAAACAAACTATTGTTGTTCGATCACAAAAAACTGTGCCAAAAAATTTTTAACCGGAAATCATGAAATTAAAATAAATAAGAAATTTATTTTTTAAGATATCTCTTCCAGACATTTTTAAATGTAAAAACGAAAAACACATTTTAGGAATCGTTAGTGCAGTCTCACTTTAATTTATGCGACTCTCTTTATGGCTTCTATGCCGATATGGTAAATTTCAACAAAAATACCAAATTCTTGTTCGGACGTACCTAAGTATAAAAAAATTTCTCATAAACTTGAAAAAAGTGGTTAATGAAAAGTAGACCACTTACTGCTCGGTAACATTATTCTATTTATTAGAACCTTAACTAAGAACCCTTTAACCCAAAATAGAATGTCTTAAAAAATGCTTTAGTTGTAGAATAGTTTATGTTTACCTATACCAAAATACTCTCAAACCTTATCAAAGGAATAGAACACTAAACTGCAGCGTCTACTTAACAAACAGAAAACACAAAAGCTTATATATGTATACTATCTGCGTGTCACGTATCGTTAAACTTAATTGGGGCAAAATATGAAATGTAATAATCTGTGAATCAAAAACTTGAAAGATGCAAGTTTATCTTGCATACTATGGTTGGAATCATTTGTTTTAAACCTCATAGTGTTAGTGTCTTTACGATAAATATCTATATCTAGTTTGTTGTCATTTCTTGTCACTAAAGTGTCTAAGAAAGGTAACTTAAGGTTTGCTTCTGTTTCATAGGTAAACTTGATCGTCTCAAATTTTGAATTTAAAATTTCTACAAATTGCTGAGGGCTGTAAACTTTATTGTCAATGACTGAAAAACATCATCTACATATCTACACCAAATTCTAGGAAAGTATTCTAAATTATTTTTTAAATCAGTTTCAAATTTACCCATGAACAGGTTACCTATAAACGGAGATAAGCTGTTACCCATTGTTGTACCAAGATTTTGTTGATAAATATTATTGTTAATTTGAAAGTAGGTTTGACTCATACTTGCTAATTTAATAAAATTACCTACTTCTGAATTGTCTAAATGGTTTTTGTGTAACATATCTTTCAAATAATCTAAAGTGGTATCTATCGGAACGCTTGGAAACAATGAACAAACATCGAATGAAACTAAAACTTCGTTCTCAGTCAGCTCAATGTTTTTAATTTTTCAGTAAAATCGTATGAATTTTGAACACTGATTTTTGATTGATGCTATTCAAAACTGTTGAATTTATTTGACAACCATTTAGATATCAGATAAGCAGGAGCATTAGTACCTGAAACAATGGGACGCATTGCTTTTCCGGGTTTATCTATCTTAGGTAAAGAACCCATTCTAAGAAGAACCGGGTTAGCAACCGTTTGTCTAAACTTAAGTTGTTTTGGTATAATATTTTCACATTCTAATAAGACTCTACGGGTATCAGCAATCGTTTTGGGAAGAGGATTTTTAGATTGTAATGAATAGCATCACCTGAACTTACTCAAAATAATCCTCTTTGTCCAAAATAACTACTCTATTGCTTTTAGCTGCTTTAAGATAACAACAGCTTTTCCACATTTTTTTAAGGAGTTTTATCTCACCAAATATTTTGTATTGGACGACTTCAAGTAAATTTAATAATTTAATCTAATCATAAACACATACAATACCAATGAACTAAGATTTCTTTTCAAATATAATATAATTATAATTATAATAGATTGTCTTCAAGAGGAGCGCAATAAAAGGCTTTAATTCATTGACAACCCTTGTTCTATATTTTACCGATGTTTCGGTCGCTGTCGGCAACAGCTAGAACAGGGGTTGTCTATGAATTAATACGCTACTCTAGAAGGTTCAACTTCCGTTAGGGTTTTATAAGTTAAGAAAAATAAAGGAGTCCATTTATAATATAATATAAGGAATGTAAGAGAAATTTGATAGAAAACTAAAAAAGGCATCAATAACTGTTAAAAATGTTAGAGATGACTCACACCTGAAAAATTTCAAACTTATCGTTTCATTCAATGCCTTCTAAATACCAAAAAGGTGTCTTTATACAATAGGGAGTACAATGTAAGAGGTAAATGCAAAATTTAAATCTCAGCTTTCTCAAATGCAGAAATATGTATATTTTTTCAGAACGTCCTCTATCTTTAATACCTAACCCATCAATCACAAACCTTCTTCTTTTTCTCGATGATGTTTCGACAAAATTACATTTGCTATTCTTAGTTTTTCAATTGTTTGCTTTTGCTTCTGGTGAGTCGAAAACCAAAATTAACTGCAAACATCAAGCTTTGAATAGAAGAACTTTTGTGGCAACTAAACTGTATCTTGATTTTCCATTCACGTTTAAATATAAAATCATTATGTTTAATTATTTAATATAAATTAGAAATAAAGACATTTTATTATTATTTCTTTGTATTGAAATAAAAGAAATAAGACATTATTAAAAAGTAAATTATTATTTAATTTTAATTTTATTTTGTAAAAGGTATATGTTCCTGTAATACACATTTAATTATAAAGTGGAAATTGACGCTTTTGCATAATTAGTGCAAGTACGATTATAAAATATTTGTAATTCCAGACACTGTTTCACTATTCGTGATTGACATTACTTGCTGATGCGACTCTGACGGACCATTTTAAACTAGTGTCCGCAATAACGAGATGCATCACTCACATTTCAACCAAAAAGCAAAGAAACATTTTAAAGTCTTAATAACATTAACGATATTAAGTAAATTCAAATCACAACACAAAGGAAAATTATGTTACGCCACAAAAAGTAAATTAAAATTATAATTTAAAAAAAGGTAAATTAAGTTTAAAGCACTCCAATTCGCTTTGGGATTACAAAAAAAGCAACGTAACATTAAATCACAAGTAATCAGTTGAAATAAACTGTAAACAATAAACAGCAACAACAACAGCATCAAAACGAAGTACTGTGCGTACATTTTTCTAAAGACGAATTGAAAATGAAAGAGAGAACCAAAACTACGTTTAAAAAAAATAGTTTAAACAAAGTATACGTAATATTGGTAGATAAATTGTTAAAACAATTAGTGTCACGTGATTATCATATCTCAGTAATTACTTATTGAATCAAAAAATAGTTTAAACAAAAATTTGTGTATAATTAAATTATACACCACTTTTATTTGACAGAAGATGTAAAATATTTTGTATATAATTAAAAATTCCGAAAATCTATGTAGGTTAACGGCTCTTTTGATTAAATAAATCAAATCTGCGGTATAAATAAGGATCTTGTGCAAAATTTCATAAAAATCAAACGCCTGGTTTTCTTGTTACTTTGTTTACATTCGGATGGACGGTTTTCGGTATACCGTGGTTCAATTTTTTTTAAAAATAGGTTTTTTAAAGTTGTTTGACGTTGTCCGGGTTTAATAATTTATTTATTTATATATATAAGCAACTTTTGCCGACAGGTATGTAAAGCAGTTACATAGTCGATCCTTCAATAATTATAGCCAACAGTTGGTAAGTATAAAAATTTCGAATCGCCTGTAGTAAAGTACGCAAGTGGTTGTACAATAGCAAAAAAACACTGAGAATCACCCGACAGCTGTTTCGTCTTTTTGGGACTCACCGGTAGTGAGAGAACTCGAGTGTAAGTTCACTATTGTACAAACGCGCGCTGTCGACTATATGCCTTACTGGAGGGATCATCATATTAAAACGATAAGTTTCGACATCTAGTGTCGACTCGTGAAAGCAGTTCACGTACGTAAATGTAAGCAACTTTTGCCGATAGGTATGTAAAGCAGTTACATAGTCGATCCTTCAATAATTTTGCTATTGTACAACCACTTGCGTACTTTACTGCAGGCGATTCGAAATTTTATACTTGCCAACTTTATGTTGGCTATAATTATTGAAGGATCGACTATGTAACTGCTTTACATACCTGTCGGCAAAAGTTGCTTACATTTACGTACGAGAACGCTTTCACGAGTCGACACTAGATGTCGCGAAACTTATCGTTTTAATATATATACACGGAAAACCCATTACAACATTGCATAATATTAATATTACTACAATTCTATTTTAATACTTTAGTAGTTAATTTAAAATTTGAGTTCATAGAAAGAGACCTAAAATAGACGGGCTTGAAGAGTGAGTATGAATGTATGAAGGGATCAAAATAAAATGGAAGCGGAATCAAAATGCTTTTGTGCACGGTATAAGGGAGCATTTGCTAGGTAATTTGTTCGACAGGGCGAGTTAGAGAACATATTACTAGAACGGGTTTGTCTTGCGGGGAACATGGAAGTTTATAAGTGAGAGGAGTTCAGGAACTACTATGTAATTTTGGATAAGTTTAAGAAGGAGAGTTATGTCAAGGTACTTACGTCTATCATCTATCATCCCTCCTGCACTTAATGAAGGAGTCATGGTCACGTCCTTCGGCATTTTGAATAAATTATAAAACTACAGTGGAGTGGTAAGTAACGTCGTCAGTGATAGATATAATAGATGCAAGTCAGACATGCGTGATTAATTCTTTAATTCCTTTAAAGATAGAAAAACACACACGCTTGCTTTTCGTCTCTTTAGAGGACGAACTGCTCTAGCATTAAAGAGTTACTTCAACGCGTCTTCTGTATACCGGGTCTCCAGTGGTAGGTGTATTAGAGAGATCTGCTAAACGATATAATTTGGAATTCTGAAAACTTGGTTATCAAGATTTAGGATGTCTGTTCGATTTAAAATATTTTCAAAAGCAACAGTAAAACGGTAAAACCGGTAGTCGATACTAACTTTGTTAATTTAAATGGAACACTCGGTATTATTATTATGATTATTTTGAATTTCTTATCAAATTTAAAGTCAACTTTTATTAAAGTCTTGTAAGTGTAAATTTGCCAATTTTAGTTATCTTGATTTATTTGCAGATTACTCTGTAAAAGATACATAACTTCTGAAATTTATAATTTCGATATTATATAAGATTATGTTAAACTCTTAGTCACAATTTTTTTTTGCTCTTATTTTAAACCATATCATTAAAACTTGACTACAATGCGTACTGCAGTCTGTATTTTATTTACAAGTTCAATCCAGTCCTAGCATTTCATATGCCTGTCTAAAATAGTTTCAGTGAGTTATTAAATTGTTACAATTTCTTGTGAATGTGCCACATAATGTTTATGATAATATGTAATAATAATAAATAATGTAATAATACTTAATTTATAACTAACAATAATAATAATAATAACAATAATTAATAATATAACATAATGTTAATTTTTTCTAGACAGCAATACCTATTGTAGATAAGTATAAATAACATGGTTTGAAATAAGAACCAATAGCAAATATTTGTGAACAATTGTTTTACATAATCTTCCATAACATCGATGTTATAAATTTCAGAAGCTATGCTTTTTTTCCAGGTAATTTGCAAATAAATCAAAATAACTAAAAATTTGCGGTATTTACACCTACAAAACCTTAATAAAAGTTGACTTTACATTTGATAAGTAATCCAAAACAATATTAATATACCAAGTGTTCCGTTTGAAATAACAAAGATAGTATCTACTTCCGGCAAAACTGGAAGCTTGCCGTTTTTAAAGTATTTTTAATCGAACGGGTCTCTTTGAAAACTATTATAACCAGTTTTTAAAATTCCATATGGAATCGATTAGCAGATCTTTCTAATAGGCCACCCTGTCTACTTGCTGGAATATGCTTGAAAAATGGATAAATTAGAGAGTGGATAAGGGAACAGTAGAAGTTACTTGCCAGAACATTCTCTTACTTATAACCTCTGAAAATTCACGGTAGTCTAGGCGCTCTTGTGGGGATTGATCCTGAGTCTTCAGAATCACAATTGCGTGTTGTAAGGGATTACAGCACTAAGTTCCAAGTCTCCGTTCAACTGCTTCTGGTCTGTGACGGTTGCGGTTATGTATCGTCGGCCTCCCTAACAGAGTACCGCGTGGTGGTTGAGGTAAGGGTGATTCAAAAAGGTCTTTGATAACAATATGTAAACGAACATTATTGACTTTTCTGGTAGATTTTAATATTACATATTAACATTAAATATAAGGTTCCATCGCAAACTTCAAAAATATACACGAATTCTTAATAGCACTTGACTGGGCATGTTCATCATGAAAGTAACATTTTTAACAGGTTGACTGCCAACCAAAAATCATAAAAAATGTTGCTGGTGCCAAGTTGCAAACTGTAATTAAAACAGCATTTTGAAAGTATTACTCTACATATTTGGCAAAAATATTTCAAATGAATTAAAATAGTTGCAAAAATTGCTAGCGGTCGTATACGCCCGCTCTGGCACTGGCGGCATATTTATGCCCCTATTGCCAGCGGTCGTCGCGTAGCGGTCGTTTCATTCGAGTTAGGACGTGTTGCGCTATCGGTAACAACCTCGTAAAAATGTGTTCGTATTGCACATCAGTTTTGTTTTTGTCGCTGTTAGATTCGTTAGTGTGACAAAAATTAATAACCGAATCCTAAGGCTTGCTATGAAAGTTGGTCAACCATCAGGTATTTATTATTTTTTTGTTTATTAGGTGATTCATATTTTGAAAAAGAACACAAAATAAGTCGATATTGTCTAATCATTGTATTTGTCTACATTGCATTGATTTTCTCGTAGATTATTACTCATATTTTTTGTTTATTTAGATGATGAATCTAACGAAGAACCATTTAGCTTATATGATTCTGACCTTGATCCTATGTTCTTGCCATCAAGTGATGAAGAAATATTATCTAGTTCAGATTGTTCAGACTTAGATGCAGAAGAGACGAAGAAGTACCATTCTACAAAGAAAACCATAAAGACCAAACGTAAATTACGGCTTAGCGAGGTCAAAACAAAAAAAACAGAAAATTACAACAAACTAATTGGGGATCAACCCTGTTGTTCTAAGTCACTTTTTGCTTGATGATGCTCTGCAAGAGTGTTCTACTCGACCCGCTGCAACTAAATGAGAATAATGTTGCATCCAATCCAGTGACTGACGATAATGTTTTACCAGATCAATTGGAAGATTTCTTTGACATTGCAACTGTAAGGCGAACTACAGCAGAAAACGTTATACGCGAGGGAGGCTCAGAATCGGAAGGTGAGGTAGAAGTTCCTAACCAAAATATTTTAGAGCATACATGGGAAGAGCCGATTGGAAATCATAAGCAATTTGACTACTCTGCAAAGGAAGGTTTGCATGGAAACTATGCTGCGGCACTTATAAACGATTTATCGCCTTTTATTATTACCGAACTTTCGTTGACGATGAAATTATTGAAGAGATAGTAAACCAAACGAACTTATATGCAACACAAGTGCTATGTGACTCAAATAACACCAAAAAGGGCTCAAGACTGCACCAATGGGTTCCAAATGATAAAAAGGAAATGTTCTGCTTTATCGGCATAGTGGCTTACATAAAAGGTATTGGAGTAGTGACAACTTGTATAAAAATTCTGCAATTCCTAAAATCATGCCGCGAAATAGATTTTAGTTGCTCCTTCGCATGTGGCACTTTTCCGATAATACTAAGTGCCCAGAAGGCGATCGCCTCCACAAAGTAAAACCCTTATTAGAAAAACTCGTCCAAAACTTTTAAAGAATTTACACTTCTGGTCGAACATTTTGTATAGATGAATCAATTATTCCGTTCCAAAGACGATTACTAATCAAGCAGTACATACCGCAAAAAACACACAAATACGGAGTTAAACTCTTCAAATTATGTAGTGACAACGGGTATACGTGGAACACACGATTATACGCCGGCAAAGAACGATACGAAGGAAATGATTCTGTTCCAACCAACATTGTAGTCAATCTATCAAGAATTTGCTAAATTCTGGTTAAACTATAGTAGCTGATAACTATTATACCAGTCTCGAACTAACAAATATTTTGCTAGATAATCAAACTCATTATATTGGTACATTGAGAGCCAATCGAGTTGGAAATCCCAAAGATGTTATACAGAAAAAACTAAAAAAAGTTTGGACAAGAAAACGAAAAAGGTGTTTGTGTGTTGAAATGGAGAGACAAGAGGGATGTCCTCTCCACCAAACATATGGATGTACAGCAACATACCGGTGTGGTTAAAAACCAAAGGCAATAATAGAATATAATGAAGCGAAATCGTCAATTGATCAATCCGATCAATGTCTAGTTATCATTCGCCTTTGAGAAAATCTCTTAAGTGGTACCAAAAGCTTGCAATTTTTTGTCCATGTTTATTTAAAATGTTATATTCAACATTCCAGAAAATTATTACAGACATTTGTGTTTTTATATTCTGTAACCTAGATACACCTTTTGCTCATTTAGGGTAAGCATTTCATTTATATAATAAAAAAAAACAGAAATATATTTTTTTCATTCCAATTATTTTCTTGACAATCGAGAAACTCGTTGCAAAAGGCCATAGCGGTCGTATGCGACAGCAAAAACCTATCTAAATAAGACCGCTGGCAAATACAGACGGAACATTTTGCGAACAGGGCGGTCGTATACGACCGCCCTGGCAGTCAACCTGTTAAGAACGCGAGGCTAAATTTAATTCGTTTAAATAAATTGATTGAAATAAAATTGATTACTGATTAACACTTTTATAACCCTTAAAAATACATGTAATTGGTTACAATTTATATAACTAACGCGGCTTCGTTTTCCCGAAGAACTGACTAAAAATCTAAATTTTGTAAAACAAGAAAACTTCCGTTTTTTACCTGATTGGTTAATATTTTCCTATTCATAAAGGTTTGACCAATCAGTTAAATCATCTAAATTATATTCTTTCTTGCACCTGAATAAACAAATTAAAACCTAAACTGCTGGTGACTAATTCCTTCTTAAGTGTAGGTAATTTTCCAAGCGATTAGAACAAAGGATGTGTCCTCTCAGCATTACCGAAGATAAGTAACTCTAAGTATAGAGACATACATAAAGCAATACATTATTTATTTGCTGTCAATCAGCACATTAAAACTTCTAAAACTATTGTGAATATAAAAACTTAACTAAAAGTAAGTCGAAATGGGTATTCAATAAACAAAATGCACTTTGGCGTCAACATGCCGCCACCCTTGAAACGATGTGATAGTTTCAACATATAAGTGTGAATTTAACTTAACCTAATAACATACAATATTAAACTGGTAACCATTTTAAAATAAGTAATTGTTATTCAATAGGCAACACACATAATTTTGCCACAGGTCGTTTATAAATACCAGTATTTGTTTTAACGGACACCACACGCACCACATTATCACTTTCTGGGTGGATTTCTACAACTCTGCCCAGACTCCATTTGATGGGTGGAAGATTGTCTTCCTTTATTATTACTAAAACTCCGACTTTGATTAGGTTTGGCCCATGTTTTTCCATTTCTTCCTAGTTTGTAGCTCGGAAATGTATTCTTTGACCAGCGCTTCCAAAAATGCTGGGTCATTTTTGAACCCTTTGAAACCGTGATAAACGGTTATCGTTTAGATCGTAGAAGTTTGGTTCTGGCAACGCAACCATACTTTGGCCAATTAAGAAGTGTCCAGGAGTCAACGGAAGTGGGTCATTAGGATCACACGACAATGGGGAGATAGGACGGGGAGTTTAGACATGCTTCAATTTGCGTTATAACGGTATAAAACTCTTCAAAGGTTAAATGTGCATTGCTTACCATAACGTTTCAAATGATATTTTAGACTTTACACCCGCCTCCCAAATTCCACCCATATGAGGAGTTCTACTTGGAATAAAATGCCACTTAATCCTTGCTGATACATTTGATTCTGCAGATCGTCTTTTATAGAATTAACAACATTTGTATATTTCTACTTGTGCACCTTTAAAGGTAGTTGCATTATCGGAATAAATATTTTGCACCTTTCCCCTGCGAGCCATAAATCGTTTTAAAGAAGCTAAAAAGTTTTCAGAGGTTAAGTCACTGGTTAATTCCACATGTATTGCCTTAGTGGAGAAACATATAAATAAACACACATACGCCTTAGATATTTTAAAATTTCGGTGTTTTCTCGATCTTGCAAATTAAATGGTCCACAGTAATCTACTCCGCAATTAGCGAACGGTTTAGAAGGAATTAAACGGTAGTTTGGTATGTCAGCCATCAGGTAATTGGTATCTCTCGGTTGTACCCGAAAACAAGTGACACATTGGTGAACAATTTTTCGAACTAGATTACGGCCTCAAAGAATCCAAAATTTTTCTTAAACTAGCTAATAAATGCTGAGGTCCTGCATGCAGTAGTCGAATATGTTCGGTTTTAGCTAATAAATTACTAAGGGGGTGATTGCCTGCTAGTAATCCAGGATGTTTTTGTGAAATTGGTAATTGGGATTTACTTTAACCTTCCCCTACCCTTAATATATTACGATCATCAATAAATGGATTTAAATGTAGCAGTTTACTGTTTTGTTTGACCTGATTACAGCGCGTTAAAGATTTAATATCGTCAGGAAGGTTTGAGATTGAGCGATTTTTAATAACGTTGTTAAAGAACAATTTAGTTCATCATTCGTAAGAGGCCATATTGTTTTGTTTTTGTAATAGAGTGTTCTGTTTGAATCTAAAAATATACGCGACTATTGGTTGCAGTTTGTTTATCGACGAATATCGATTATATAAATTGTCCCAGTTACTTGTAATTAATACCGTTAGTTTACGTTTTCGCATTTCCTTAGAATATTCTGAAGATTGCATAGGTTTATGTAGTTCGGTTATTGGCCATTCTTGAGTTGGCAATCTTAGCCATTCCGGCCCGTGCCACCATAAATCTGAATTAGCTCGCATTCAGGAGACGTGCCTCTTGAAATTAAGTCGGCAGGATTGGTTTCCGTGCGAACATGACACCACTTCGCATTAACAGTTAGATTTTGAATTTGTGATGTGCGATTGGCAACAAACACCTTCCACATATTCGGGTCTCCGTGTAACCATGATAATACTACAGTTGAATCACTCCACAAATACGTAGAATCTATGTCAATATTTAAAGCTGATTATACTATTTTTTACTAATTTTGCCAGCAACAGTGCTGCGCATAGTTCTAACCTTGGTGTTGTAATAACCTTTATTGGTGCGACTTTTGATTTGGCGCAAATCAGATGTGTGGTTACCTCACCCCTTTTGTTTTTAGTTCGAATATATACACATGCCCCATAAGCAGTATGTGACGCATCGGTAAATCCATGGACGCTAGTTTCAATTACATCATCACATGTGACACGTCTTGAGATTTTAAGGTGATTTAAAGAATCTAAATTGCTGTGGAATTGTTTCCATTCATTTCGTAAATTTGCTGGAAGATAATCGTCCCACCCAATATTTAATTGCCATAGTTTTTGAAGAAATACTTTGGCTACTATTATGACCGGCCCAATAAGTCCTGAAGGATCGTAGATTTGAGCAATCACCAAAAAGAACAAATATTTTATTTATTTGTGGCGATAATTGGATTTTTTTGCACTTTATAGCTTAATAGATCAGTCTGAGAATGCCATAACAGACCTAGCGTCTGAGTTTCGTTATGTTTCCCAATGTTAAGGATTATGTTTGATTCTGAGTTTGTAATCTCGCGTAATAGTTGGGAACTGTTAGACACCCATTTATTTAAAGAGAAGCAACCCGTATTTAATATGAATTTGATTTCATTGTAGATGGTTTTTAATTCTATAATTGTATTAGCACCTGTTAACAGGTCATCTACGTAAAAAATCCTTTAAAATTATTGCGCTAGAGTTAGGGTATTCTTTTCATTTTCATAGGCTAATTCTTGTAAACACCTTATTGCTAAGAAAGGAGCACTAATGGTTCCGGTAGGTAATGGTGTTTAGTTCATATTCGCGAATTGAATTGAGAGGGTTTGACCTCCAGATAATTTTTGCAGTTTCCTATCATCGGGGTGTACAAGAATTTGTCTATACATCTTTGTGATATCTCCAGCAAGCACATACTTATGGATTCTGAAGCGCATAATACTTGATAATAAATCGTTTTGGATTGGAGGCCCCACATATTGTAAGTTATTCATTGAAATACCAGATGTGGATTTGCATGAAGCATCAAACACTACGCGAAGTTTAGTAGTGATACTTGATTCTTTATGGACACAATGATGTGGTATGTAATATGATGTGTCATCGTCGCTTGATTTACTTCGTCATGTGACCTAACTTATAATATTCGTCCATGAACTGAACATATTGTTCCTTTAATTTCTGCGTTTTTGTTTAATTTGTTTTCTAAAGCATAAAAAACGTTTTAACGCGAACTCCTTTGAGTTTCCTAGAATGTGACCTGATTGTTTTAGAGGTATCCTTACAATAAATCTCCCCGTTGTGTCGCGCTGTGTGTAGTATTTTAAATAAGCTTCCGTTTGTTGATCGTCATGTGTGCGTCGTTTTGAAAAATGTCAGAAAGTGATTCTTGGCCGGTAGAAATTAAAGCAGAAGCTGAAGAAGTAACCCTGCAACTGTTGCTGGCCAAATCTAAAGATGCATACATAAAAGAATTTGCCACCTTTAATGAATGGAGAGAGAAAAGAGGTGCAAACATCATAAACGATGACGTCCTGTTGGCTTATTTTTTAAATGTAAGAAGCAAGTTTGCCTCCTCGTCGATGTGGACGAAATATTCAATGTTAAGAGCAACTTTGAATGTGCATAGAAATTTTGACATATCAAAATACAGCAAATTAATTGCTTATCTCAAGAGCCAATCAAAAAACTACAAGGCAAAGAAAGCAAAAGTGCACATCGAACAATTTTTGAAAACAGCATCTGATGAAAAGTACTTAATGATGAAGGACAACCAATTTTCTTTTCTTTTGATTGGTATCTTAATTATTTTAAATATTTCTAGGTTTCTGTCATAATAGGTGTTTGTGGAGGTTTACGATGCAATGAACTGGTAAACTTAAATATTGAACATGTGAAAGATAAAGAATCTTTTATCTACGTGTCCATCTCAGAAGCAAAGACAAATATGTCAAGAAATTTCATTGTATTAGACGAAGAATTATCTGTTAATGTTATGGAGATATTCGCAAGAAATACATACGTCTACGTCCTAAAAGTACTATTTTGCAGGGAAGATGTTTTTTGCGATATATAAATCTAAAATGCACCGTGCAACCTGTGGGAATTAACATTATTTCCAGAATCCCCCTCACAGATTGCTTCTTTTCTTAAAACTTCTAAACGCTAAATCCTACACTGGCCATAGTACGCGCCGTTCTTCGGCGACTCTGTTGGCTAATGCTGGTGGTGATATCCTCACTCTTAAGAGGCGCGGAGCGTGGAGGTCATCTAGTGTTGTTGAGTGGTATATAGAAGAAAGCAAGTCAAATAAAATCAATATTGCTAGAAAAATTCAAGGAAAATCCAGCACAATGCAAAAGATCTCCGCGATGCAGTCTTCCTCAAACGTGGTTTGTGTAAATGTAAACCTGGATATTGCAAATAAGTTTACTTTGATGTTAACGTGAATGTTAATATTAATGTTAATAAATAATTACTAAATTTTCTGCAAATTTTCTTGAATTTATATATTACAAAAACACTAATGTTTTATGGAATATAAAACACTAGTGTTTTATAAGTGTTATAACACGTTTCATAACGGCATAATAATAGTTTATAATATGGTCATTGTGGATAATAGCTATTTATTATATATGTAGCTTAGTAGGCAGATTATCCACGCAAGAATTTTTAATCGCGAGAACGAAGTTCGAGCGTTTAATTTTCTTAAGGGGATAATATGCCACTAAAAACACGAATGCAATACAAGATTTTATCCACAATCAAACCAATTTAATTGAAAATAAGTAATCTGACAGTTCTAAAATTTCAATGTAATAGCAAATATTAGAAAATTTAGTGAAACTTTGGGCGGCTTTGCATTATTTGTTCCTAGGATGCTTGTTTATTAAAAACGATATTTGTGAAAAAAATTAGAAATCGTTTGTATGCGTCATTTTGAAAATGTCAAAAAATGATTCTTTGCCGGTAGAAATATAAAGCAGAAGCTGAAGAAGTAACCCTGCAACTGTTGCCGGGCAAATCTAAAGATGCGTACATAAAAGAATTTGCTACCTTTAATGAAATGAGAAGAGAGAAAAGAGCTTCAAACATCATAAACGAGGACGTCCTGTTGGCTTATTTTTAAATTTAAGAAGCAAGTTTGCCTCCTCGTCGATGTGGACGAAATATTCAATGTTAAGAGCAACTTCTTTTGAATGTGCATAGAATTATTGACATATCAAAGTCATCTGCAAATTAATTGCTTATATCAAGAGCCAATCAAAAAACTACAAGGCAAAGAAGGCAAAAGGTTGAGAGGGGACATAATATCGAACCATTTTTAAATAACAGTATCTGGGATGAAAAGTAACTTAATGATGAAGGTACAACCAATTTTTCTTTTTCTTTTGTATTGGTATTCCTAATCATTTTAAATATTTCTTGTGTTGCTGTCATAATGGGTGTTTGTGGAGGCTTACGATGCAAATGAACTGGTAAACTTAAATATTGAACATGTGAAAGATAAAGGATCTTTTATCTACGTGTCCATCCAAGAACAAAGACCAATATGTCGTAAGAAGTTTCACTTGTATTATACGAAGGATTATGTGTTAATGTTATGGAGGATATGCAAGAAATGCATACGCCTAGTCGTCCTAAAAGTAACATTTTGCAGGGAAGATTTTTTTGCGATGTATAAACTCAAAAATGTCACGGTGCAACCCGTGGGAATTAACACTACTCTTCCAGGTTCCTCTCACAGATCTTTCTTAAAACTTGTAGACGCTAAATCCTACACGGGCCATAGTATGCGCCGTTCTTCGGCGACTCTGTTGGGACTAATGCTGGTGGTGATATTCCACTCTTAAGAGGCACGGAGCGTGGAGGTCATCTAGTCTTGTTGAGGGGCATATAGGAAGAAAAGCGAGTCAAATAAAATCGGATATTGCTAGAAAAATTCAAGGAAAGTCCAGCACAATGCAAGAAATCTCCGCGATGCAGTCTTCCTCATCAAACGTGGTTTGTGTAAAATGTAAATCCTGATATTTGCAAATAAGTTTACTTTGATGCTAACGTGAATGTTAATCAATAATTACTAAATTTTCTGCAAATTTTTCTTGAATTTTATATATTACAAAAACACTATCTGTTTTTATGGAATTATAAAACACTAGTGTTTTATAGGGTTATAATACGTTTTATAACAACTACAATAATAGCCTCTATAAAATGGTGATTGTGGATAAATACGTTTATCGTATGTTTCATTAAAAATGAGTGGAAATAAAAATAAGTAGATAACCCACTGGAACATTAATTACGATTTAAATTAATGCACATTTGGGTGCTTTATAGCTCTGTAAGCGACCCAAAATCTTATATTAATATAAGTTATGTCGTTAGTATGAACGCACACCTACTCTCGATTCATTTTCAAATCTATACGAAAATCAACCTTTTTCAAATTCGTCTCACATTAGAACGGCTTAAGATATTTTTGCTTCGAAAAAGTTTCCTGAGTTTACGAAAGATGTGTCTTTATTTTTCGATTTAGATTTTTTTTTTGTACAAGGGCATTTCGAGGTTAAAAAAAATGCTAAAATAGTCAAAAAATTTCTCAAATCAAATTGAGCCGTAAGCTGACCACAACTCGCTTATTTACGGACCGATTTTCAAAATTCAAAAAGCATCATACGCGGATAAAGAAATAAAATTTTATGGCTGTTTCAGTTTTGTTTGACTCGCGTTTTCAAAAAGTTATAAGCGAAAAACGTTTCCGACAAAATTTCATTCCGAAAAACTAAAACGGCCATAATTTCTAAATTATAACAGATAAAAAAATTTATTTAAAAAAACGTTCCTTTTATGACCCTATCACAAAAAAATTTATCATTTTTAAAAATTTGTTTTAAGGGAATTTTACATTGTTATACGAATACTGTAATTTTTATAACTCCGGAACCATATTACGTAAAAACACGAATAAAAATCAAAATATCTGTAATTTTGCAAATTGAAATGGTTTGAACTGTAGAGGATTCAATTTCCTCACCCAAAAATCATCGTATGCACGAACTTGATGACTACACACGCGTAACTGCGAGCGTTATGCGAACCAAAACAGTCAATTTCTACCTAAATAAACTTTGTTGTATTACGTTAAAGCGGTCGAGCCAATAAATCCAGTTTCTAAATATTTTTTAATAAATAATTTATTCTGACTACATCCATCTTCTATATTAATATGTTAGCGTGTCGTTTGTGCGTCCTCACCTACTCGATTCAAGTTGCGAGCGCACACCCGGAATACTCTCCTCGACTCATTTGTACGAATTCACATGGAGCATATACTACTGTATCTGCTATTGATTACTCAACTGATGAATGTTAATGTAAGATGCTAATTATTGTTCATGACTGTCTGCTCTTTAGAAGCTAATTTATTATTTTTTGGGACTTAACGCATGCGTAGCATGCTGGCTTTGTCTAGTAGAAAACATATTTTGTTGTCTAATCTACAGGTACACAATAACATATTTGCAAAATTAGATTCAAACGTAAAAGCTTACAAAATTTGGTAATAACATTTGTTCGAAATTTGAACACATGTTCAGTCTTCTGTTTTTAAATATTATTAAAAACATTAGGTCTAACTTAAGTCGTAATGGTGTGAACATCTTCTGCAATCGGATCCTGCAATTCTTCTAAATTTTCCAGATGTTCCAAGTCCCACTTTATTTTTTAAAAACTGAACATATTCATGTATGTATTCTGCTCTCAAATAATCGAATGTTATTTGTTCCATTTGTTGAAAATACAACCATCACCGTCCCGCACTTATTTAATAAATAAAATAATTCAAAGTAATTCTCATAAATGTTGGAAATTCACATTTTGACTTTAAAAAATTATTCTCTAAACTTGTGAAAATGAAGTAGAGTTTCTACAAAAAAATAATTATTTTCTACTATTCTGAAGTTGATTTGAGGTAAATTAGATAGCATGTAAGTACAGCCACTAAGGGCCGATTGTACAACGCGAGAGTATATAATCGTGGTATAAGTATTTTAGAATTATATTTATCTCTGCGTTACACTCTGAATACATTTATTAATATTCTTCCACAAATTTTTATACCTAGTTTCTACTATCCTTGCTTTTATGCTATGGCACTGCAAATGTTGGTTGGCACTAATACGTTAAAATTCCTACGAAACCCAAAAATTTAGGATCTAATAAAAAACAAGCAATAGCAAACGTAACCTTTACATTTCTAACTAATTGCAATATGACAATACAGCGACTGCAAAACGAGAGCGTTGTAGAAAGACATCAAGTAGAAAAAAAATTAGCAGTTTTTTCCGTAATGCTAAAAGTCAATTGCGGACGACAAAAGCGATTCGAAACACGTGGAAATCGCTTAAAAAAACAATGAGGAAGGAAGTGGATGCTGTAACAGTAGAAGCGGCGCGCACTGAGGGTGGCGCTGCTGGTTAAATAAACACAAATCCTGGACAGAAAAAAATTAATTATTATGGGTGCAGGAGCAGTTAGAACCATAAACCGATTTGACAGTGACAATGTTATGTTTTATTTTATGTTTATTTTAGAACATTATTATTATATATTTTAACCTACAACAGTAACGTAGAGTAGAGGGACTTTACATTCCGAACTTTATAGAAATACTTTACAAAACAGCACAATTATTGCAGATAAAGCGTCTGTAGTAACTGAAGAAATTCACAGTGTCAATAAACCTGTAAGTTAGATGCCTCTTCATTAGCACGATAAATTATTTTGAATTTTGTTTTATTAATTTACGAACAAAACTTTTGCAATTGAGGATGATTGCTCCATGAAGAATCCCACTATACTTCGCCGAGCTGTTTTGAACCACTAGTAGTTGATGTTACAGGAAGTTCCATGATGCCTCCTAGTTTTGGCAACTCCAGAATTACAAAAATCAGACATTGTTAGTCGACTTAGACTCTCACTAAAGAGAGATTGCAGTACTTCTCAGAAACTAATAAAAACAGTGTCTGCACTAGCTGATAGCAAACTGGAATTAATAGAACTTCAACTCCAACTTGCTAAAAAATAATCAGACCCTCGAATGAAAATTGAGGCAGAAAAGCATGCTCTTGAAATTTGAATTTTGGAAACAGAATTAGAAATAACACAAAATTTTTGCATCAAGCACAAATTGAATTGATATTAAAAAAAATTATTATAAGTTCCATTAATATGTGCATTACAATAAATTGGCAAAGTAATTTTGTATAAGTTTCCTTTTTGTGTCATTCCTGCATTTATTGGTGGTGCCACTGTTCATTATAGCCATCAACACCAAGATTTGGATCAATAAGAAGGTAAATCCTCCTTTTCATTAATAACGAGATTGTGCATACAGCAGTTTTTGATCGTTCACTTGACAATCTGTACCCCAGTGACAAAAATAGGAAACCGTTTTTTTCAAAACTACATAACTTTTTTCAACCGTATTCCTTTGTTCTAACTTGTGACTCATTACCTATACAACATTTCAACAAGAGTTGTAGGAGCTTCTAAACGAGTGAACAAGTAATTGTCAAAACCATATTCACTATCTCTGAGAAGAACAAAATTTTGCATTTCGCCACTTAAAAATTTCGTCTTTATCATAGAATTGTTAAAAGTTGTCTGGTAATGTGGTGGCTCCTGGCCATCTCTCAACAATATCAAGGATTCGAGATTGGCATCGTATACCTTTCGACATTCCATGAAAAAATAATCTTTCCGGTTTCTGTAAAGTTTTCGTTTTCTCCAAGGGATTGTATTTTGATATGTGTACAATCCATTAGAACATACCGGATTAACTGAATTGCAATAGCATCAGCCACAACCTTCGCTATCTGGAAGTTTTGCTAACTCAAGAAAAATCACTAATCTCATTAAACATTGTTCCTACAGCATAAAAATCTTAGTGCAAGTAGGGTCTTTGTTATTGGACTTATAGAATGATTTCTACAAAGACAATAAAAATTGGTCAAAACATTTTAAAAATAGAAATAGTTCATACCTGTCAGTAACATATTTAATTAAATGATCAACGTCAACGGCTAGCGGTTAGTTTCTGCAATCTAAATCTAATGAAAAATTGTCCATTGTCAAGTTCGTCAAAATAATTATATCGTTCAGCATATGTTTTAGGTCTTCTGGGTTTCGCAATACAATTCACTATATTCTCTTTGTCTTCATCTGAACTAAATATTGGTATAAAATTAACGTTTGCGGGCATGATTTTAAACACAACTTTAAATATCGACTTGAATAAAAACTGAGCAACATAACCCTAACTTTACCTTTAATCCAAGGTACAGTCTTTTCTCATTTATAATGGCGGGTTTTCAGCAGGTAATAAATTAGTCCTTCCCCTATAATTTAACTAAAATTTTGGAAGTATTAGAAATTAAACGTTATTTAAATAATCAAAACCTTATTTTAAATGTGCAAATACCAAATTAGCCATTTGTAAATATTGATAAGTAAAAATCAATTGTTTATTACAGTAATTTTTGATTAACTACATTAACGTGTATATAATTCTTTTCTGATTTAAAATAAATATTTTCTATAACAATACATTCATTTTTGGACAATGGCCATAATTAACCTCTTAAACTATTGTGATTACAAAAATGATTGTTTTATCAGAAAAGTTTAATTTTCGAATCAAAAACATCGCAATCGTCACTTTTAAAAATCTCCTATTATAGTTTTTTCTTTGAAGAGTAATTTATTATATTTTACATGAAACTATAATATCTAACTGCAGATGAAGGTTGAGCTTTTATAAAATCAACATATGCGTACTGGTTTACAGTTTCAAATTATAGCTTCAGGTCCCTCAGTTTTGTTAATCTGGTACCAAGCCTACCTAAACCATTTTATGCAATTAAAGGGAAACAACCTTCCCCAAAAATAAATAAACTTGTAGAACCAAAATATGCAGGTTATACTGAGTATAGTTTTATTCGTCTGTTACAAAGGTATTGTAGAACCGGCTCTAAAGCTTGTTTCAAACGATGTATTTGTTTGATTTGATATTTTTACGGACTCTCAGTAGTCTCTGACAAATAGCTTCAATAAGTTCTTTAGTCAAACTGTAAACTGATGTGTAGATTTTTATTTCTCTATTAAAAAGTAGATTATTTCAAAATCGGTTTTGACCACCTCACAACTTTCTCATTTTTAATAGAAACATACATTTTTATTTTTTAATCTGAATCTACGTGGAAAACTATGGTGACTTTATGTATACGAGTCTTACTTAAAAAAATGATACTATTTGAAATATCAATTTTAAACATTTAATTGGGTCAATATCGGCCTTCAAATATTTCACGTTTTTAGGTGAAATATCAAATTCAAATTTTAAGTTGACATCGATTATACAGGGTAGGAAAAAGAAAAATATTAAACTTTCTAATTGAAAATAATGAGTAACTTAATAAAAATCAAATAGAACATCCTGTAAATTTTTTGCCAGACCGATGTAGAATTAAATTCTCTGCAATTTTGCTATACATGATTGTCTACCAAAACCCACTGTTGCCGTTAAACTCGTTTTTATTGAAAATTATCGTTGAAAAATTAAATAAGCAATGAAATGCAAACGTTAAAAGTTTATGTTGTCACGGTTGTGTTAGTAATTGTCGAATCTACTTCAATTTTATTGTATCTTTGTATTGGTAGTAATAATGAGGAATTTTAACTGCACAAGTATTTAGTATGGTTTATTCCACCGGAAAATCGAATCCTACCATTGGTACAATCCGACAAATAGCAGATAACGTTGAAGATTTGAAGACTCCTGGAAATAGGGTATTATGAAATAACAAATTCCATTCTTATCGCGTACAACATCATATCAATATCTCGACAAAAAACAGATTTTGAATGCTGACACGTTTACTAGAATTCTTCTCGTATTTGACATTTCCAGTTTATTCAAATATTTCTTTCGGCTATTTAAAATAATCTGTCCAGCGGTTTTGTTCTAATTTTGATGATTTATTTTGTAATTTCCGAGTTGTCAATAAAAAATCTTTTGATAAAACGTGTATTTTTGATAAAAAAGAATTTCAGGGTAACAGTTTAGTTTTAGTTCACAGATATCAATAGCACAGTTGTAGAGAATTTAATTCTAGATCAGACATCCAGGTTATTCTATTTGATTTTATCAAGATATTTATCATTTTAGATTTCAAATTTGACATTTGTTTCTCATACCCTGTATAATCGATGGCAACCTTTAAATCATGGACAGTTAGGGTTGTTACTGCCCTAAGTGTGAATCAAACTTGAATTTAATATTTCAAGTAATAACTTAAAAAACGTGAAATATCTCAAGGCCGATATTGGCCCAATTAAATATTTAAAATCGATATCTCGAAAAGAATATTTTTTGAGTAAGACTCGTATACATAAAGTCCCCATAGTTTTTCACGTAGGTTTAGAAAAAATATTTCATTTAATGTTTCATTTAAAATGTTAAAGTTGACAAGTGGTCCATGAAAAGTGGGACACCTTATATAATTAAAAATTTTTAAATTGTAGCCACTATGAACCTAAACAAATAGTCAAAACCTATTTTAAATAAATCTACTTTTAAAGGCAATATCAAAGTTCCGCATACTAACTGGACAGGTTGTATACATAAATATAGGGTGATCTGAGTAGAGCGTGCATTATCAGTTTTTTAACTCGCAGAAAATCAGAAATTTGAAATTTGGTACAGAGCCATAATTGATCATTTTGTTCTACCTAAAATATTTTTAGTATCCTTTAGCCATTTAGGGTGTGCCAAATAGCTATCAACTTTTCTTATTTTAAGTACAATTTATAATTCCTTTTACATGGGATTGATTGGCATTATATAATCCTGAGTTTATATAAACCTAAATTATGTTATCTTTGACTTTTTGATAGGATGTTATTTTTTTTCAAACAAAAAATTGTGCATTGTGATTAAGTTTGTATCCGCAAATCAAGTTGAAATTATAAAATGTACTCTAGCGGAACAGTTCAAGCAAAATCCAAGCTTACTCCTGATGTTCTCTTTGAAGATTCCATTTTATACCATATGGGCCTTGTATAATTTTTTCAAATTAAACACAATCAAAAAATGGTGTAAAACAGAAGGTGCCATTTGAAAAATGATTTTTTTTGATGATTTTTGATTGTGATATTTAAAAATTGCCTGTGCTTTATATGGTACAAAATGAAAACACCAGTATGACATCAAGAGTAAGCCTCAGACTTCTGCTCTAACTGCACCATAAATTTAATTTTATAATCTCAACAGAATTGCGAGATAGAATTTTTGTTCGTTAACTACTACAAAGACTATTTTTGATGAAAATGACATATTATGCTCTGAAATCGGTCAAGAATTAGATAAACATAATTTAGGTTATATATACCTACTCCCAGTTATATAGACAATCGACCCATATAAAAAGAATTATACGTTTGTATTTAAAACAAGAAAGTTGATAGCAACCGAATTTCTGCTTGCTTTGATTTATCTGCAAGTTAAAATCTTTTAATGCACGCTATACGCAGATCATCCTGTGGTGATAATAAAACATATAAGTTCTGACTTACAAAAATTCCTATTTTAGCAAACTTTTAGTTTATACTAACAGCAATTTCAATTCTAATTTATATTGTAAGTCAAAATTTACTGCATTTCAAATATGTATACTTTTCTAAAATACAAAACATAAATTTTATGCAATATTTATTTCTTAATGAAATATTAAATATAAAGTTAAAATAACCACTGCCCTTCGTAATTGGGTTAAAGTATCGCTCTAAGCTCTGGGGCTAAAATTATCAGGAATAGATTGATTTTAATACGCACAATGGTTGATTTGAATGTGATAACACCAACTCAAATTATTTTTAATTAAATTTCAAAACAATTAATTGAATAAAACGTATTAAATCATTTTACAGATTAAGGCTTTCACCAATGAAAGAGTTCTTGAAAAAAAAATGATTATCGATTTGGTGCTTTAGAACTTTATTGTTACTAATTGAACAAAAACCTTGAAAAATGTATACAAATAATGCTAATTTATTTAAAACTATACCCCATTTTTTTTTTTTAAAATTTGGTTAGCTGTCATTTTGTGGACATCATTATTTTTATGTGTTTTACTCGAAATACCATTGGTTTTACTATAGTTCTGTTGTTTATTTGTTGTATATTTATTAATTATAATAAAGGTAAGGTTTTGAACGTAAAGTTCATCTTATTGAGATATTTATTCTTTAATCTGGACACAAAATAACACAATTATAAACAAACATAGGATTACCGAAGGTATGACATAATTTGTTAATTTATTTGTGTAAAACTAAATTGTGCTATTATGGTATTTAATATTTGTATTCAACAATATTGTATAGTTTATGTGGAATTGTGTAATTAACGCAAAAATTACAAATTTAATCTTGTTCACAACATACATGCATTTTGTTAAATATCGCAAAATATTTTAAAATTTTTGATGACGGGTTAATTGACAGTGGCGTTTATAAAGACGGCAAAAATTCATATTAAGGGGAAAAGGGCACGAACATTATTTTGATTGCAGATAACATTTTTTTTTTCTTAGAGCGAAAAGTCATTTCTGAATAATATGTACCTATTATTTATTTTCAACTCAATTTTTTAATCAATGTTAATGTAAACTGATCCATTTTGTTTACATACATTATAATTGTGTGTGTTATAAAAACAGTCGATAATAAACTTTCTCCCGCAAGAGATAATTTGGTAGAAATAAAGAGCTCCTATAAGCTTGTTACATTTATTAAGACGATCGTATCCATTAATTAATAGCGCCAAAGTGAACCTAAAATGTTTAGGTTCCTGGAACTAGACGCTGTATTTTAAATTCACTTTGACGCTAATCGTCATAAATGCAAGCTTACAGGAAACCGTCTCATTTCACGCATTGTATTCCCCAAATTAAATTCTTAATGTCACAATCTTCAAATTAAAAATTATATTCATTAATTGACTGTCAGGAATTAAAACTATTTGAATAAAACCTAAGTTTAAGTAATCAGAACATTGAATCTATATGAAACAAACTGCAAAAAAACGTTTGTTATTGGTCATCATATAAAACAAAAAACATCTCGACGTTAGAATTCAGTTAGATTAATTAAAGTCCTGTTCATCACTTCTACTTATAATGTTGTCCGATGGTTTGAATACTACCAAGATGGCCAGATAATGATCTTACATTAGAGTGGGAAACGCATTAAATGCGGATTTATTATGTTTATTTGGAGTAGTATTTCTGTATTTAATAATATTTGTATTCCATTTGCTAGTAACATAACGGTGAGCCGATGGGCAAAGAGTTTAGCATCTAATGGGAAAATTTTTGTAACTGAGATATCCGAAAATAAATTTTAGCAAATAAATTCAGCATATTGAATGACAAAAAGTATTTTGATTAAATGTCATGTGGATCATTATGGTGGCAAATTTGTAAGATTTTTAATATGTAAAAGTGAGGTTAGATAACAACATATTAGAAAAATGCCTAAGAGAAAAAGTTGTTGGCTATCTTTTAACAATTTGCACATAGACGGATAATGTAATTTGAACAACTTTTCTCTTTGGGCATTTTTCAATATCTTGTCATCTAAGCTCACTTTTTAACAGTATTTAAGTGGATATTTTTAAATTTGCCGCTACATGATAGTGATCACATAACATTTGTCATTCGATATGCTTGAACCTGATTGCAAAAAATTTTCTGATATCTCACCATTAGGAAAATTTTTCCCATTTGATGCAAACTCTTGCCGGTCACTGTATAATGCGTTTACTGGAGACACATTTCTTTGAATACAGTTTAATTAAGTACTTGAACAACTCTATCTACTATAAAATTGAAAATTTGTCAGGAATTTATTATTATTCTTACTTATTATATAACAATGAAAAGCTTTGAGGACTGATCCTATTAAAGCCTAAATACAATAAATATTCTACAACTTTCAAAGTAAAATTAATTATAAATATGAATATACTGTATATTGATTTTGTTTTCAAAAGTGTTTACAGACGATGCCCTAACTGTTTCTACATTTAAGTCGTCCCAAAGTTTAAACATTCGATTAGTGATGTAACGATTTTCAGCACACTTAAAATTCTCATTTTTAATTTCAGTCTCATGTCGTCGGAGACGAAAACCAGTGTTTTCTAGTATAAAGATACCACTAATGTCTCTGTAATCAATTTTGATTATTATAACGATAAGTTAGAAAAAAGCTCTCAGTCGCTTCTGGGTCAGCGAAACCTGAGTAACTTGTAGCCAACTCTTCTGAACAAGATGGATGGATTGAATAGAGGAATGATTGATTCTCTTGGGAAGCTTTATTGTTTTGATTTTTAATGAATATACATTAAAATTCATTAAAAATAAAAGCAATGAAAGTCTGTGAAGGATGTTATTATTTCAAATTCTTTATAGGTTAGAATGGAGAACCAGGCAATTCACACTACAATGCGTATTCAACAAAGAGGCAAGCCATACGATTTGTGTAGATCTATGGAAAAACAAAAGAGAGATTTTTGTAAAAGTAAATACTGCCATAAGTCTTTAGGGACGTGTATGACACCAAGTCAGATCCTGACGGCACCATAACACCCAGATCCTGCACCAAGATGATGTCGGTGTAAAGTTATGGTTAGGTAGTAAGTACCGCATGCGCAGATTAATTTTACCAAGGTGTAAAACTAACATTTCGTCTAGACTTAAAAAGAATTAACCAGCCAGAATGATCATCTTCACCAATTGGAATCCATATCTGCATGTATAGTGTTTATATTCCAATAATGGATTTCCGTAAATTTTAGTATCGTTTAGTGGCGTAAAAAGTTTTTGCACTGAAGATGTAATTACTTGTGTATGCTATAAAAAGAAGTGGGCCAGGATTAATTCTTGAGGGACACCATCTTTATTGATCTTTCAGGATGTATAAAACAGATTAATCTTAACAGAGAATTTTTTTTATTTGATAAGTAACTTGAATTCATAGCAGGTAGTTTTTTCCTGAATGCCATATGTGGGTCAATGCGTATATTTTTGTAACTGCATTAATGTTACTCGGTCAAAATCTTGGCAAAGTCCAAGTACACTATATCATTCGGTAGTTTTATATTAAGTTAAAATACTTCAAAGTCATTTATTACATGTAAGAAGGTTGAAAATGTGTGAACCTTTGACAACCCATGTTCGGGGTGGTATTACATGATGTTTTGTAAGAAAGTCGGACATTACATCAGCTAGGATACTTTTATAATTTTTTTTAGATGGAATCGAAAGCAGTTAATAGGATGATGAATTAGCCTAGTCGAATTTATCACTTTCTTTTGTAAATTGCGCTTATTTTTCATATTTCTGTTCCGTGGACGCATCAAAAGATCTATCACTTGAGCAAACTTTTTTAGCAAAAATGAGCTTAATCCATCGGTGGTGGATGAAGAGTTATTTTTGAAGCTTAAAATGCTTATTCTTGACTGTCTCAACATCAAATTTGACTTTGAAAGACTATCTTCTACAACATTGGTTTTACTGACTGGTAAACTTTTCTTATTAGGTTCACACGTGAAAAAGGATGTAAACGTATTTGAGTTTGAAGTGGAGTCAACATCAAAGGAACAAAAGGAGTCATCTGGTTGTTCGGGAAGAGTTATACTAATTTTGAGTGACAAAAGTTGACTCGAATATGTCAAACAATTTTTTTTTTACTTTATATTCTGTGTTTCTGTGAACAATAAACTTCAGTTTGGTATTTGTTAGCTTGTATTTTTTTGAAGGTTTTACATTTGATTTAATAAGGATATCACCATCTACCCAGGACTTTCTAGGACTTTTTTGTAAAGTTTGTATAAAAAGTGCTGTTGCTGCTGATTATTTGTCTTTATAATTTTAAGGAAGACATTCTCACATATCATTCATATTATTTATAGCTATTAAGACAACATATTGTATTGCAACATTGGTTGTTTGAACTAAATATAAAAACGCACTGCTCTAAAGGATTGATGGTGATTACAACTATTGTTCATTAAATGCCACAAATATTTACATAAAATTTTTTACCTGCAACCGGGCAGTAAAAGATTGTAAACTTAAATATTGAATATAAAAGATTTTATTATCTTTCCAAGACGAATTTAACGTACCTTTACTCCAGCCCAAGTTTAAAGGTACTAAATCCCTGGTGGTGTTTTGAGTTGATCAAACTCTTTCAAAGCGCGTGCCGTGCAGGCGTTCTTTTTCTGACTGAAGTGGAAGCTGGATTGCACCTCTGTTGCTTCTTCTTACCAAGGCAACCAGCAACGTCAAGGTTCTACGGAAAGTAGTAATTCGATCAGACTTTGGAGATGATGCTTTTATTAATAAATTTCAATAAGCTTTATATACAATAAAAGTCTGACGTAAATTACGTTGGTTTTATGGAATGTGCTTTTAGCAACCTACATTATTACTTTGTGCAAGTATGGTTATTTTTGTTTTGGCTGAGATTTTTTATATTGTAATTTTCGCAACTTGCTGCACAATTATTACTAGGTTAAAATAGGTAGAATAATTTTTATGTTTAAATTAATTTTAAACATTCTGCTTACTCTTAATGTCAGAATGGAATCTGATTTCGATAGGTTGAAGTTTGATGAAATCTGTAATGACTGTTTTCTCGTCTGATTTCGTTTGTGTTTGCCTAAGCCGCCTTCTCGACCAATACAGATGTAATCCCCAGACGATTGCTGCCATGGTTAATAAAATTTTGGAAGGGATGCTGCTAGTTGTTACGGAATGGCGTCGCAAGGATGCCGACGTTGATTCTTGCAAGTCGAGTTGAAGCTTTCTTCTGTCTGTAGAACGATGCTTTATTAATAAATTTCAATGCTTATATACAATAAAAGTGTGATCAAATTACGTTGGTTTTATAAAATATGCTTTTTAGCAACCTACATTATTATTTTTATTTTATATTTTGTTTTGTTAAGTTTCTTTTATATTGCATTGAACTTGCTACACAATATTACTGGTTAAATTAAGTAGAATAATTTTTATAAATGGTAGATGGAAACTCAAAGTCAAAACCAATACTTAAAATTGAAGGTTTACTTAAATAAAATTTAGACGAGTTGTTAACTAGTTTTCGACCTTACAAAAATATATAGGTCATCTTCAGACCAAAAAATACAATATATGTACAGAAAAAAGACATCTCGTGTAGGGACACGTATAAATAGTATAAGCAAGTAATGTCAACAGATAACTGTACGACGACGATTGAATGTTTAAATGCAACGATAGTTATCTAAGCGATAACTTATCTGCAGGCATTACTTAGTTTATACTATTTATACGTGTCCCTATTACACGAGATGTCGTTCGACACACATTTTTCACTTATGTTCATTGCTCAATGAGGATGAGAGTTTAAAAGACCGACCGCTTTCTTGTACAGTTGTATACCGCACTTAGTATACACCTCATTGAGCTCATCAAAGAGCTAAAATGCGCATCAGGTGTCTCTTTGTGCGTGTATGCTACTGTACAGGAATACTTCGGCTTCTATCGACACAGTGTGTTATGCATTCTAAGTTATCAGCTTGATAACGATTTGCATTTAAACATTCAACGGCTGCATGGTTACAGTTATCTCGTTGGCACTACTTAGTGAAGTATGTTATCAATGTTAATGATAAAGAGATTGATTTTATTGTGAGGCCACATGTTCAAATGAATATAGGTAAAACTGACTTGCGTGATGTTTCTAACTAAATACAAAACATAAGTACCGGAAGTACTTCAGGATTCTGTAATTGGATTCTGATTTTTAATTGAAAGCAAGCAGATTACTAGAAAAAAACTAATTAACTAATCCTAATATCCAATTTAAATACTCTATTAAAAACTCGTTGGAATTAATCAAAGAAATTAGAAAAATTGATTCCTTCTTTCTTTGAACGTTTAGTTTACGATCTTAGGAAGTGACTAATCTCTTTCCTTCTGTGCCGATTAACAGTGTTACAATGATCAAATCTGATTTAAAAAAATTTTAAAGAAAAACGTTTTGAACTACCAAACAACTTTAGTCCATTAAAGACAATTTGATTTCAAATTCACTTCTCTATAACCTACTTCCATAATATTAGTAAATTGCTGTAAGTCACTTACAAAAATTCAAATATCAACTTAGCTAATAATCTTCTTTAAACTTCATTAAAAATAACACAGATAAATCCAAAACCAACAATAAAGCGCATATATAAACTTTTTTTTACAATTTTGTGCCTTAATTATGTTGGCTCTACTAGAAGATCCTTTCTCATTAGATTTAAAGAACATTCTAAATGGCTATTAGATTCTAACTAATCTAATAAATTGAATTTTGCTAGCCACCTCTTGAAAACCAATCATTGCTGAAGCAAATATTTCTAAATTAAATTTATTACATGTCTCTAATGATAACCAGTAATCTTAAATCTTGAAAAAGTTTATATTACTGGAACAATTTATTATCGATAAAAAATTACTTAATGTTCATTTAGATTTTCTCTAATTTTAAATTTATTAAAAGCTACTTTTAGATTAATTTACTTTTTGATGTATTGTTGATCGTTAAACGACATTTATATAAAACTTTACTGTATTTCATCGCTTTAGTTCGCATCTTCACTATTTCCTGTTCATTAACATTTCTGTTTTTGGCCTTTGTACATTGATAGAATGGATTTTTATCAGTGAGGAAGCCTAAAATTAAATTAAAATTTTTAATGGTTATGATTTAGATTTATAAAATTATTTTTCTCAACACTTTAATAATGTTGTTTTCTTTTTTGTTGGTGAGAGTAGCAAACTTATGTCACCTACTTATTTAACCTATTTTTGTTTTTAGATCTTAGTACTCTATTATTTGATATTTGAAAATGATACCCTTAAGGTATTTAAAACCATGGTATTATTATAGAAAATTTAATAAGGAAGGTGCACTTTTACTCTATCTACCACGTTGTTCCTTATGTTCTACTTCTACTTTTACTTATGTAAAACAAATTATTACCAACAGAAAGCTGGAGGCATGTACACTCAGAGGATAATCCTGCAGATGCAATATCTCTCGGAGTGCATCCATCAAAATATAAAGACCACACTATCTTGGTGATCAGGTTCACACGGATTACCAACAAAAACAATGGCCAATTCAACAAAGAACGCAAACAATTCAAGTAGATTTAAAAGTATCGAGTCACATAATACAAAAATAAGAATGAAGAGCGTTTTTCAACTCTAAACAAACTTATCAGAGTACCTGTCAGCCTGTAAGAGGTCTGGCTACAAACTTGAAAGGAAGGAAAGACAAATTGGGAAACTAACAGTACGAAAAATGAAGGCAATGATTATCAGCAGTTATACAAGCCACAGAAAATATTTTTTAATGCGGAAATAAGAAAACATCCAAGATCACTCACCACGTGAACGAAAAACAGCAAACTAATCAGTCTGTCTCCTGTTTTGGACGAAAACAACATTCTTCGAGTCGGAGGAAGGATAGAAAATTCACTGATGTCATACAACAAAAACATCCAATAATTCTGCACTCACTGAGAGTTATCTCACATTTTACTTATTATAAGAAATGCTCACTCACAATTCCCTAAATTCTACTTCAACCAAGCAGCACGGCAGTATATACAAAGGAAAATATTAGATAACAAATGGGAAGAAGGTGAAGTTAGCAGTTATCAAATGCATCTAATAGGTCTAAGGTAATAAATGCAAAATGAAAGATTTATCAACGCCAAAAGTAACACTATCTCTACCATTCCTTCATACAGGAGTAGACTACGCCAGCGCCGGGCCAATCCGAATACGAGCACTAAAAGGAAAGACGTCACTATGGACACCTATATAGTAATAATCTAACAAACTTTGTGGGGAGCCAGTAAAATTCTAGAAAAGGAGATTTATTGACTGATTAACCAACGACAATTGAAAACTCAGTAGCCAACGAAGGGGACACACTTCAGCACTTTTTATTCCATCTGCATCTTCCCACTTTGGAGGATCTGCGGAAAACTGGAAGTAAAATCCACGAAACATCACCTAAAACGAACAATTGGGAACTCTAACACTGACGTAAGGAAGAGCTAACAACACTATTGCATCAAATAGAAGCATGGCTCAAACTCCCGCCCTCTCGGCCCGTTAGATAAAACTGGGAAAGACATGGAAGTCGAAGTTGTAACTCCAGGCCATTTTCTCATAGGAAGAGAAATAGTATCTCCTCCAAATCCAATCACCACGTCTATAACAAGCAATTTATTTTCAAGATAAAGACTGTTACAAAAAATAAAAGGGTCTTGGTCGTCAGAGTATCTTCGACGTTTACAACAACGTTAAGCAAAAGGCCGACAAATCAAGACAATCTAAAGCAGGCCACAATCGTACTGGTAAAAAAATATCACCCTCAGTCAATAGCCATTGGCTCAAATAACATAAGTTTACCTCGGTAGAGAAAACAAAGTACGAGTAGTCACGGGATAAAAAAACAGATGGAAACAGCTTTAAACGAAACATAACCAAATTCACTTACTTGCCAATCAATACAGGTGTACCAAAACCCTAAAGAAGAAGTTAAAAGGGTCAATGCTAACACAATTCAAGTAAAACATAAGAAGATCCTACCTATAAAGCATACCACAACCCATCTCCATACTATTCCCTCATGTGTATGCCTTATAACAGTTGGGTAGAGCATCTCGAGACGATATTTTACAACCGGGGCTATATATTGAACACATAGAATGAGTTAACATCGAAAGAAGAACATTTCCTGAACTCAAGTGAAATTCGAAAAGCCAGCCTCCATACAGATGCAACAAAAGTATTCTCAGTAAACAAGCAGTTCCAAGATTTTTGCGAAGAAACAAGCGAGGACTAGTAGGAGACTTATTAACATCAATCTTTGGAAACAACGACAAAGTTTACATCAACATCAAGTCTTTGGAGCAGAATCACCAGAAGTTAATCAAAACATCTAACCAGCAAACAAAATTGATACTCTCTGCATCAGCATCATTCAACAACAAAAAAACAAAAATTAATAACAAATTGGAGAGATTAAATAAAGACATTGATGCTATCAACAAAAAGAAGAAATGGTTCATGACACTCGATGAGAACAAAATAAGCACATTTATCAAGTCGCATCCAACTTTATAGCTGAAGTGAACAAGTATTACAAAAGACTGTTAAGAATCCATCACGGCAAAGGGTCACTCATAGATATCTTTATCCTTACTCAAATCACATAACTCTATGGATTTTCTACTCTCCCGTAATCATACAAGTAACTATGGAGCAAGATGAAGATTATTTTCATGTTTATGGATGTTTTCTAATAATCGGCATCTCAGATTACAATATTATACAAGTTACACCAATTTCAGTGAAATAGAAAATGGAATTTCTTGGCTGACAAAAGAGCTTAATAGTTATCGACTATACAACTTCCAAATTATATTTTTAAGCAATGAATGACAACGAATTGAAAAAACTCGCATACTTGTATCAAAAAACAAATTTATTTGTTCTCTAACAGTGATAAGAAATCTCGAAACAAGTCTGAATTGCATTATTGACAAAGTCTGCCAGAGATCAGAACCGGTTAAGGGCAGAGTTAAAAAGGAGAAAATAAACGACGGAATATTATGGAAACAGCTCCACATGCTCAACACTGGCTATTCATCACTTCTATCTTACCAAGATTTGCAATGGAGAAAGACAAGATATTATTTTAAATCAGACCAGAACCATTAAAATAACTCAAGATCAAGCCACCTACTAACAAAACAAAGCATATTGGTAGCCCATCAAAAAGGCAGTGTTTCAGTTATCCTAAGCTACTTCAAGGCATGTATATACCTATTAATAAATATCTTGGAACATTATTTATCGACCTACACAATACACCAATAATATTCTACGGCAGAAGCGAAAGCTCAACTCGACTTGCAAGAATCAACGCCGGCATCCTTGCGACACCATTCCGTAACAACTAGCAGCATCACTTAACGGAATTTTATTAGATTTGTATTGGTCGAGAAGACGGCTTAGGCAAACACAAACGAAATAAGCCGTGAAAATGAACAATTTATAGACATCATCGAAATCCCCAATCTTTTAACATGAGATCCTATTCTGACATTGAGAGTGGCAGAATGTTTAAAGTTAATTTAAACATAAAAAAAATGTGTTCTACGTAATTTAACCTAGTAGTAATTACTGCAGCAAGTAATGATGCAATATAAAAAAACTCAGCAAAACAAAAATAGATCATACTTGGCACAAGTAATAATGTAGGGTTGCTAAAAAAGCATATTCCATAAAACTAACGTAATTTACGTCACATTTTTGGCTGTATATGAACATTCTAAAAATCTGATCAATCACTACCTTCCTGTTGAACTCCAGTAATCTGTTCACGTGCTGGTTACCTCGTAAGAGTATCAACAGGGTGAATTTTATTCCTGTAACCCCAATCAACCCAAGAAAGAGCTTAAGCAACTTAAAACACCACCCGAGAATTAGTATCACAAACTTGGGCTGCGTTTTTCAGTTGTTATTAAATACTGTTATAATAAAATAAATATAAAAGTTACGTTTTCTACGAGGGTGGTTCAAATATGATCGAGACAAATGCTCTAACAAGTTTATTTAAAAAAATTTACGAAAAATCACATTTTTTCTTGGTAATTCCTCAATATTTATACATTTTGTTCACCTTTCCGGAAGTTTTTTGATGCCGGTATCGAAAAATTCTTGGCGGCACCTCGGACAGCCATGTGCACGAACCCCTCTACTTCGTCGTCGGTGTTGAACTTTTGACCTCCGAAGGCTCTCTTTCAGTGGTCCAAACATGTGGTAGTCGCAGGGCGATAAATCGGACTGTAGGGGGTGTTCCAACTACCTTCCACCCCAATTTCGATATTGTATCGAGTGTGAGACGCACTGGCATGAGGTCGCGCGTTATCCTGAGGAGAATCGCACTTCGTGCTGGAATGCTTCTTCGTTTCGAGTGATAAGCGAGTTTTACGTGTGTTTTCAGAAAGTTAGAGTAGTATGCAGCATTGATGTTACGTTGAGTGCGCAGGAAATCGACGTACAACACGCCCTGCGGGTCCCAAAACACAGTACACTTTACTCGCGGAGCAGGTTGTCTTCGCTTTGACTGGCGCCCCTTCCTCCTTCTTCCTCTACTTTACTTGACACCTTTGTTTTGGGAGTGTAATAAAGTACCCATGTTTCGTCTGTAGTGAAGATTTGCGTTAAAAAATCGTCCCCTCCGCCTCGTATCGCGTCAGTAAGCGGCGACCAACTTCCAACCGCGTGAATTTTGCTCAAAGTTCAACAGTTTAGGAACCCATCGCGCCGTTATTTTGCGATATTGGAAGTGTTCGTGGATGATAGACTTACACTACAAATACTGATGCCGACTTCAGCCGAAATGTCTTGAACATTCATTCTACGATCCTCCAAAATGAGTTGTTCTACGCTGCGAATGCTGTCTGGTGTGACGCTGGTTCGCGATCGACTATGATGCGGCTCATTCTCGACGGTTTTGCGGCCATCCTTAAATGCTTTGGCCCATTTAAACACGGCAGCCTTACTCAGGCACTCACTAACGAACTGCTTTTGCAACGCACAAAATATCCGTGTTTTTAACGTTTTCTCCCACTAAAAAACGAATAATAATACGTTGTGTAACGGCAGTCGGCACTTGACGTTCACTCATGGTCGTAGCACACGCGTGAAACACGTGCTCCGACGAAAACAATGCCACACTGTTCGTAAGAGACCTAACTATCACATACTCAAGCCACGACCTTTGAAACATACATGCGCGCCATCTACAGCATTTGTCTCGATCATATTTGAACCACCCTCGTATTTTATAAACATTAATATTTATTAATTTTATTTGAAACGAAAACGTTACATGTCATTAGATGCAGAAAACTTCTTTTAATTATGATTCTTATTATAATTCAAAAATAAAAAACAAAAATTCTGAAATTAGAAATTGAAAAAGCTAGTTTGATTAAAAACAGCTAGTTTGCTAATATTGAGCTATTTGAATGAGGGTCGTCTTCAACTGAGGAAGAATAAATTTTAAATTTTTTTTATTTATGTTTTCTTAAGTTATTAATTTATATTTGTCAAAATTCAAATTAAGATTTTTCATCAAGAATTGGCCCAAAGAGTTATACATTCCATCGGCCGTATAATAGTTTTTATGAGATCTAAAAAAAAAGTTTGAATTTTGAATAACTTACTTTTAGAACATTTTAGGTATACTTTTACCTTAGTAACTAGATAAGAATCTTTTACAGAAGAAAAGTTTCTGCAAACAACTATTAAATTATTTTTTCTAAAACAAAAGAACGTCATTGGAAAAAATCATACTTTCAAAACTCATTCATACGTTTATTGGTATAAACAGTCCGCGGGACGGCTCCGGTCATACGACACGGTGTAACGTAAATCATCCTTGCCGGCAATGATTTGAAGCTCTACGTAAATCACTTTCGGGAATCAAGTTTTAAAATTTATGTTAATATTTCTAATTAATGGTTTTGAATAAATTATCTTTTAAGTATCTTTTATACTGCGTCTTGTAAAGTCTTTAAGGTACTAGTCTGAAAATTCAATTTTCCTGCGCGTAGATATGCAGTGGAAATATTGTTTCCAAGACGATTTTTTGAAAAATGTATTATAATATCTTACACAGAGTTTTCTAGTTTTATAATAAATTAACAAATTAATATTTAAAGTTGTGATATATTTAAAGTGATTTAATATGCAAACTGTGGAGTTCAAGATTAAATATGCCAATTTGAGCGTGTGAATCTGTCATTGATTTAAATCCAGATGTGTAGCAGTAATGAATAAAAAATATTTGAGTAGATTTTCGCTGATTCTTTTTCAGTTGAATTGACATGAAAATACTTCAACAGAGAACTACAATTTAATAAATACAGTTTATTTATTAATAGAAGCTAAACTATATACTTCAGTTTCGTGGGATTGAAAAATATAATTATCTCTTAGAATTGGCACAAGAGGTTTGTATTTTACCTTAACCTTTTTAATCTCGACTTGTTTTGGAAAACTTCTGAAGTATTGAACTTGGTTCATAAAAGAAATTTAATTAAATCCGATGACAATCCACTGCTATTAAAGTTTACTTTTTTCCATTGAATGACTGGTATTAGTAAGAATTATTATTACAATTTATGTTATAGTAGATACTTTGTTGTATTAAGTTTGTTTGAGTTTTAATATACATTACTTAAAGGGAATGTAACTTTAATTTTCACAGTTTTATAAAAAATTGACAAACTAATATATAATAAAAAAACTTTAAGGCATAAATGGATGATTAAGTAAGATTACCATTTACAACTGTTTTTGTTACATCAAAAAATGAAAAGTTGTAGGTACACTCATGCCTCAGTACACAGCTAGGTTTATTGTTTAAGGAACCTATTCACTTTACATGCGTATGAAGCTCATGTTACACTCATGAAATTTAAAACCTGGACACCACAATTTCTGTAAACAAAAGTTTGCACATTGTGAAGCGGGCTTAAGGGTATCATTTACAATTCTAACAGCAGGTAGTCTCAGCAGGGGTTATCTTATAGAAAGACTGTAAATGAATCATTACACTAAGCACGTTTTAGAAAATAGGTAATTTACGTTGCTTACTTAATTTTTCTTTAAAGAATATATTTGAAGGTATCGTTAATTAAACACCATAGCTCGATTAATTATCGAATCAAAATTTTGTTTAGGAAATGTTTACAAAATAAAATTAGAAATAATTTTGGTTTAAAAAACGTCTACAAACAATAACTTTTAAATTAAATCAAAAAACTAAACATGGTTATTTGGGTTGACTGATTATTACTTATTTTTAAATAAATCTAACCTACTAATTATTGTAAGTTATTAAAAAAAATCATTAAACTCTCTATTCATAATATTTGGTCCTTACAAAATGTATATTTTATGACGTTTCATTTTTTCTGTAGTTAATATAAAAAGTGAAAATAAAAACTAAGGCAATTCTTATTGTCAACGTATATATTTAGTTTTTTGACAAGAATTTATTACATAATTATAATTAAGATACCAAGTTATAGTTTAAAATTAAATGAAAACGTTTTTTTTAAAATAAAGGTATTACTATATAAATAAATATAAGAAATCAATAATGGGTGTGACCTCCATTATTATTGATACATTCTTGGAGGCGTCTGCTCATTGACGCTATCAAGGTATCAATATAATTAATATTAATCGTTTCCCATGCGGTATCAATGGCTGCAATTAGTGCATTACGGTTTACTGGTATAAAATTTGGCCCTTGTTGTCTTCGGATAACAGCAAGTATTCGAGCCCAAACATTTTCGATAATGTTAAAATCTGGGCTTTTTGCTGGCCAGGGTAACAGCTCCAAGTTATTTGCTTGTATCCAGTTGCGCACAACCTGCAAGGTATAGGTCATCATATCCCGATAGTTAATTATCGAATGTTCCAAGAAAATATGTGTAAATAGTAAATGGAATCTACTAACGTAACGTTAAGTCGTTAATTATAGTTACATAACTCTCCTTTCATAAGATATAGTTCATATTAATATGCTTATTGTAAAGCTTCGTACACACCTGAACAACAAACCGAGGAACAAACAGAACAACGAACCGAACGGCAATCGGAACATTAATTTGGACGGTGCTACGTACGAATTTTAGAACAGATTCGCAAGTCCTGATTGTTCCACGAACGGTTTGCGGCGTTCCCGCAACTTGTCGGTTTTTCTCCGACATCAAAGAAAATGCGCGCGAATGCGTTTGCAGGTTTGGACGAATCTAAACAAAACGGCGAACAAACTTATGCGGGAAAATTAAATTATTTATTTTTGTCCTCCTTTTGTGGGTTTGTTGTGTTTTAGGTAATATTATGGAGTTGACAGAAGAAAAATGTTTTAAATTAATCAGTGTTTAAGAATCCAAGAAAAAAATGATGTCCCTATTAGCATCATTTGGGCGGAAATTTTCAAAAATAAAAAAAGCGAAGTAAATTATAATTTTTTACTCTTCTTTGTGCGTAAAAATTTGGTTGGCACTATCTTCTTGTTTTCCGCAATTTCTCTTCTCAATAATAAATATATATGAACTGAAAACTACTGAAAATAATTATGGGAACAGCACAAACGTTCCGTTTGTTGTTCGGATTGTGGAAATCAGTAAAAGATCGTTTGTCGTTCTGTTTGACTTTCGGTTCGTTGTTATGTTTGTTGCTCGGTTTGTTGTTCAGGTGTGTACGAAGCTTTACAACTTAAGCAACAATTTTTGGCGAATAAAGATTAGTTTGTGATGTAATATTAGAAACACAAATTTATATCATATCAAATTTATGACAACTTAAAAACCAAGAACGTGTATGTTATTGCTAAGAAATTATTAAGGAAAAGCGCAATTGCAGTGCAAATATTTATAATTAAATTTTTCGAAAGTTTATAAGTCCTCTATTGAAACCTTAATACTTAAAAAGAAAATCCTGTCCATTAGCATTATAAGGAAATTGCTTTTACTTTATGAATAAGTTTCAATAACAATAGAATATCTTTGCTAGTTTAATTTACTTCTTTTGAGTCATATTGCTCTAAGGATTGTTACATTGGTCATTAGAAGTATGTAATAAATAAACAATTACCTATCTCGGTGCTGATTTGAAAGCGGGGATTGTTTCTGAATTAGCCGCGTAGGCGTGCGTAAAATTTCAACGTATGTTAGATATACCAAAAGCACCGTAGAGCATTACCGAGTAAATGGATTCTGAACACACTTTGGAAAGAGCCATCGGAAGTGGTAGACCTAAAGTATCTACACGTGCTCAAGATCTCGAGTTGTTTCATCACGTAACAGAACAACCACTTGCTACATACTCCAAGGCTATAGCAGATACACATTTTTCCGGATGCCGTATAACTGCACAAAAAGATTAAAGGAGATGGGAATAAAGAAGTATAATGCTGCTGCGAAAGAAGTTCTCAGTGACGAAAATATGAGACGTCGTCTGGAATTTGCAAGGCGATATGTGAACGAACCTTTGGAATTTTGGAATCGAGTGATTTTTAGCGACGAAAACGTTCAATAGCCGCAACGATGGACCACTAAAAGTTTTTAGAATGGAACGAACTCGTTACGAAAATAATCACATATGTCCTAAAAACGAAGTGGTTATTTTTCTGTGAATGTGTGGGGTTGGGTTAGCGCGCGGGTCCAGGAGTTTGTTGGGCTATCGACGGACGTCTTGATTCTGCTGCGTATTTAGATATTTTGGAAAACTATTATGAACCCTTCAGTCGAAGTGTTTTATCCAGACGATGATTATATTTTCCAACAAGTAAGCATTCTTATTTCACTATACTTTCTCCAAAAAATAGTTCGGGATCTGTTGAATTAACACTTTCATAATGTATTTTTGTTGTTAAAGGACAACGCCCTATTCATACTTCGCGGATTATGCGCAATTGGATACGAGAAAATAACTTGGAGCTGTTACCCTGGCCAGCAAAAAGCCCAGATTTTAACATTATCGAAAATATTTAAGCTCGAATACTTGCTGTTTATCCGAAGACAACAAGGGCCAAATTTTATACCAATAAACCGTAATGCACTAATTGCAGCCATTGATACCGCATGGGGAAACGATTAATATTAATTATATTGATACCTTGATTGCGTCAATGAGCAGACGCCTCCAAGAATGTATCAATAATAATGGAGGTCACACCCATTATTGATTTCTTATATTTATTTATATAGTAATACCATTATTTGAAAAAAAAGTTTTCATTTAATTTTAAACTATAACTTGGTATCTTAATTATAATTATGTAATAAATTCTTGTCAAAAAACTAAATATATACGTTGACAATAAGAATTACCTTGAGGTTTTTATTTTCACTTTTTATATTAACTACGGAAAAAAATGAAACGTCATAAAGCATATATTTTGTAGGACTAAATATTATAAATAGAGAGTTTAATGATTTTTTTTTAATAACTTACAATAATTAGTAGGTTAGATTTATTTAAAAATAAGTAATAATCAGTCAACCCAAATAACCATGTTTAGTTTTTTGATTTAATTTAAAAGTTATTGGTTGTAGACGTTTTTAAATCAAAATTATTTCTAATTTTATTTTGTAAACATTTCCTAAACAAAATTTTGATTCGATAAGTAAGCAACGTAAATTACCTATTTTCTAAAGCGTGCTTAGTGTAATGATTCATTCCACAGTCCTTCTATAAGATAACTCCTGCTGAGACTACCTGCTGTTAGAATTGTAAATGATACCCTTAAGCCCGCTTCATAATGTGCAAACTTTTGTTTACAGAAATTGTGGTGTCCAAGTTTTAAATTTCGTGAGTACATAACCGGAATGCTCATTTAGCTTGTCAAACAATATCTACTGTTTCGATCTTTGATTTATTGACTAAAACGAAAATTAAACGGAAATACAATTATTCGAAAATCAGGAACAGAATTAAATAAAGATTAAACAAGAAGACTTCCTATCAACAACACTTTTAACGTTACACTCGAAAATGTAATAGAAACACCTTGCATACAAGAGCTTCCATAACAACGTTCCAATTTATAACAAAATAACCAACAGAAAAACTGCACCAAAAACTTTACTCGGACACGTGTTTCAACAGCTAAGCTGTCATCATCAGCGATACCAATTCTGTTGGTTAAATAGACGCTGCAGTTGGTGTTCCTTTCCTTTGTTTATAAAAATATTTCAATATCTAGAAATTTAGTATTAAATTCAATAATGTAGTCAAATAAGGAATAATATATAGGGTGTTCAATATAAAATAACATAGGTATTATCGTAGTTATTACAGTAGTACCGAAAAACAGTCAATTTTTTAAAAATACTATGTTGATTAAATACACCATTACTTTTAAGGACCAGTAACAAGATAAATATTTTTGGTAACAAATATGAGTTTCAAAAAAAAATAACGGTATTTTAATTTTATATACAGGGTGTCCCAAATTCAATGTTACAGGAAATATCTTCGTTACCGTAGCAACTACAACAAATTTCTTAGACGAAAATTGATCGAACCTGTCAATTCTTTTTGCTATTGCAATATATTTAGTATAGGGCGGTCACAAAAGTCGCGGTGGACGAAAAGTTTCTTTTTCCAAATGGAACAGAGTGTCTTCGCGAGACCGTTTATTAGAAGTTTACAGAGTTCTAGCCAAAACAAAAATTTGAAAATCTAGAATCAGGTATTATTGATTATGTCCAATTCATCCAAAATATTTTCAGATTTCTAGAGCTTCCTGTTATACCGGAAGTCGCAGTTCATTTTGTTATTTTAAATGAAACACTATGCATATTTTATATTTTTAAATGGTAATCATAATTCTGAATCTTTTTAATAAGCACATTTATATGTTACTGTTTCAAGATACAAATTCTTTTCCAAAATTCTGACAGCTGGTTGACGTTCACAAAAAGGACTGTAATTTTACTTGAAGTGACATAAAAAGCTGAAAACCACTTAAGCTTCTAGATTAAAGATCTTTTTATGGTACGTATTCTTTAAAATAAAAATATTTGTCTGAAAACAATTTCTAAATAGTATTCAACGTGAGTTAAAAATGTAAAAAATTTAATTTCATTATCTTGAGAATTCTATGAATTGTTGCTATGCTTACAAGAAATAATTTTCTAAATGAGAAATTTTAATGCTTCTTAATTGATTGCATTAACATTATTGCTAAAAAGAATTAAAATAGATAACAATAACGAAAATAATGTTTATACAAATCAAGTAATTCTTAATTTATTTTTATACACGGAAAATAAAGTTGCACAATATTTAACGAAAACTTTTACACTTACTTCCGATGAAAAAAGTAAATTTAGAAGAATAGAAGCGTTTTAGACGAATTGTAAAGAAAGTATATGTATCTCAGGCACCTAAGCTTGACAGTTTTCGAGATATTGGCATATTTAGTAAAAAAAATTCAATGTATGATAAACATTACAAATTTTAAAATAACAAACTACAATAACCTAAACTATTTCTTAAAAATTGTGTGACGTATACTATAATATGTCAAATTTTTTTTATAAATATTTATTTACACCTTATTTCCCATAATTTACGTTATACGTCCGTAAGGTTCTTGTTGTCTAGTGTGAAGATATTCTGTCGACCAACGCTTCCAAAAGTGCTGTAACATTTTCTTCAAATGCCGGTAACGACTAAGTAATTCTTTCGGTGTAGATGTTAAATCAATTTCAGGAATCACATGCTTGCATGTTATTTGGGTCATTGCTTAAAGGCGTAATTGGTCGAGAATTTAATACCGCTTCGATTTGGACCAACAAACTATAAAACTCCTTATAAGTTAAAGGATTTTTGTCGTTAGAAATGCGACGTTAATAATATTTAATGTTTTTATTGTGGATTCCCACACACCACCGAAGTGGGGAGAACGAGCAGGAATGGAATGCCATTTAAAGGAATTATTTTGAGATAATTTTGAATCTGGGACGTCTTAGTAATCCTAAAATGGTAGACAACTTGATCTGTGCTCCAACAAAATTTGACCTGTTGTCTGAATAAATGTTTTGCCACAAACCGCGTCTAGAAACAAATCGTTTAAGCATATTTAAAAAGGGTGAGGTTGTCAGCTCACTAACAAGTTCTAGGTGAACTGTTCCTTTTTGTAATTGTTCGATTTCTCAATTTTGAATCTTTAAGATTAAATGATCCAGCGTAATCTACACCAACGTTTAAGAAAGCTCTAGAAGGTTCAATACGGTATTTTGGAAGATTTCCCATTAAATAGAATAATGGTTTAGGGTTTTGTTTATAGCAAATAATACAATTATGAATAATGATTTTAACTTCGCGTTTTCCAGCTATAGGCCAAAATTTTTGTCGGACAAAGAATAAAGTTGATTGTATTCCAGAGTGAAGATTACGTACATGTTCTTGTTTGATTATTAGTTTTGTAAAATGATGTTTAGAAGGTAATAATATAAAGTGTTTTGTTTCATATGGTAAGGTTGATAATTCATCCAATCCACCTCATACTCGTAGAATTCCGAGTTTATCGATAAATGAATTAAGAGCCTTTAAGTTACTATGAGGTTTGACTTTTGATTTCATTTTTTACATTTTGAAGATCTTCCTTAAAAAGATTGCCCTTGAATTAAAATTATCAAAAAAGTTTAAGCTTCTTTTACGTTTGTCTGGAATAAATGTACCGATTGTACGATGACATTTGTCCAATTTTAGGTTGCGAATAAATCGAAAACAATAAGTTAAAACATTAATTAGAGTATACTCAGTATACTATTGGCGCGGAGTAATAAACCTGTCAGAATGGATCGAATCTCCCGTATTGCAGTGGCGTAGATATTTGATACGTTTGAAAATTATATTTTTAGTAGGTAAATATATTATAATAGTAAAATCTACCTTTACATGTTATTTATTTTATTTGTATAGTAGATCACATTACAATTTTACTTCTTACGTATTATATACGATTATTTTTGTATTTTGGTATAATACCCACATCTACGGCTATGATTCTCGTTTCGTCAGTACCTGAGCTGATGACAACGTGCTTATACAGCTTAAGATATTGTTCTCAGACCCTAGATGGGTCGATATGCTGCAAGAGCGTGCCAATGATCGTATTTTGGTTAGAATTTATTGGTGTTTACTTAACCGTAGAAGTACCGCTTTCACAAGAAAATAAAGAACTATTTCAAGCAATTATGATTTATTACTCCGCGCCAATAGTATACAGACTATAGTCAAATCTGAAATTCTGTTTATTATGGATAATAAATCAGAAGTTTGATCAATTGTGTTTAAAACAACGGACCTTTTGTTAAGTTCAAGAGTGCTGCAAGTATTTGCACGTTGGTAATGACTAATATGAGTAATGTAATTTTTTGAGAAGCAGAAATCTGTTGATTGGAGTAAAAAGAAAAGACCATTCTACCATAAAGATAGGACTTGTAGATCTTCGGGATTAATGCCTCGACTTATGATGTCGTCAGGATTATTTTCAGGCGATACATGAAACCAATTATTAATATTAATATAATTTTGAATTTTTACCACACGGTTACAAACATATGTTTTTAAAGTTCGTGGTTCTAGTGATAGCCAATTTAAGACAATGGTAGAATCTGTATAATAAAATATATTTTGTATAGGCATGCTAACAGATTCTGTCACCTTCCTTACCAGTTAGGCAGTGTTAATGCACCGTTTAATTCCATATGGGGTAAAGAAATTGCCTTAAATGGAGCGACACGACTATTTGCACACAGTAAATTACAAGATATTTCATTATTTTTATTTGTAGATTTAACGTATACACAAGCGCCAAATGCATTTATAGAAGCATCACAGAAACCATGTATTATAATATGTTTGGGATATTTAATAGTGACTTGTCTAGGAATAGTAAATTTATCTACAACATTAAGATGGTTAATAAAATTTTTCAACATTTTAAACAAATCTGTTGGTATAAGGTCATCCCAGTCAATTTTAAGAATCTATAAGTTCTGAAGTAATATCTTAATTTGAATAATCATAGAACCAAGTAAGCCCAGAGGATCAAATATTTAAGAAATTAGTGAAAGAATAATTCGTTTAGTTATTGTGCAAAAGGTAAAAGTTAAGTTAGAAGTGTAAACAAATTTGTCATAATGAGGATGCCAGCATATGCCTAAAGTTTTGGTGGTAGAACTATCAACGATTAGAAAATTTTCATTAGTTTGCTGATTGCTGAAGAAATCATTAAGAACATACTAATTATTTGAGCAAAATTTATTTAAATTAACCCCATAACTGCTAAATATCCGAGTTAAAGATTCACCTATATTAAAACGTTTGGTTTCAAAGGAAGAATTACAATAAATTGTCCTGATTTATTTCGAACAGTAGTATTCTTAAAATGTTCTTCACATTCATATTCTTCTTAGAAGTAACTTCTAGATTTTCCTCTGTGTTCCAAAAGCGTTCTAAAAAATTCTCATCAGCAAAAGCTAATAAATTTGAGGTATGTATTTTTAAAAATTGAATAGTACGGATCCGGTGATGATCCATCCAAGTCTGGTTTCTTGAAATATAGGTTTATTTTTTCCTGTTTTTTATTTGCTTTGTGCCAATTATATTAAAGAATGATCCAGCACCTATAAGCACATCCACTTTTGCGGGCTTGTAAAATTCGTTATCAGCTAGGTTTATGTTATCGGGAATGTACATTTCAGAAAGATTAATAGGATGTTGAGGAGTAACCTCGGTTATTTTATCAATTATTAGTGCAGGCATTTTAAATGAACAATTGGTTTGTAAGAATTTTAAGTTTATATTTGCTATTTTTAAAATACAAGTTGCATGTTGGTTAATTCCTGAGACTTGTGTCTGAGTGGAAGTATAAGATAAATCAAGTTGATGAAATAAATCGGTTGTTATAAAATTTGATTGGCTACCATTATCAAGAATAGCACTACACAAAATAGGTTTGTTATTTTTGTCATAAATATGAATAAGTGCAGTTGACAGAAGTATAAATGAATCTTGTTTTTGATCGATGCAAGAAAAATTATATGAAAGTCCTTGGGTATGCAAATTTTGGGCACATAAGTAGCTGCTTGGTTGCATTGTATAAGTATCATGAGTATAAGAATTAGGTATGATATTGCCTCCATGTTTATTAGGCGGGTCGCACACTGAAGCAACAGGCAATAAGCTACAGGCGATAAACAACAGGAAATAATATTGCACGTTTGTCTCACATCAAAGCAACACAAGTAAGGAAACAGAATATTTTTGTGAATAATGTCGAATAGTGACAGTGATGATGATATTATAATATTTTGGTGATATCTTCGTACTAGAAGAAAACGAAGGTCTTGGATTCACCCTTCATTAGTGGAATTGAGGTGTCATAGCGCAACCATTTGGATAAAATAACTGGAACAACATCCAGTAAAATTTCAGAATTGTTACCGAATGAATCCAGACTCATTTAAATGCCTTTTAAGTATGATTGGCCCTTATATTACAAAACGTAATACAAATTGTAGAGTGGCTATTGAACCAATAGAAAAACTATTAATTACATTGAGGTAAGAAACTTTATTATAAAAAACATGGATATATTATTCAGACATTGAAGTTGTGAATGAAACTACGTACATCATTTGCATTATCTAAGCTTTGTATATTATAACTTTCATTATTTTCATGAAACTGGTGTATTGAAGTGGTGGAGCTGTACTGATTTGAAAGAGGTACAGAGTCTTGTACGTTTTGTTGGGGAAAGTTGCCCAAAATAGTATCAATTAGTTCAAGTATTCTTCTCTTAAATAGACGTTTTGATAATCTGTCATTTTTTCCATGTCAGGTAGCAAGCTTTTAAAGAAATCGAGATCAGAATTACTCTTTTCTTGCACTAATGTCTTAGATTTGATGTAGTCCTTGATAGATTGGTCGACTGTGTTCTTTCCTACTTTGGAAGTTCGCATTTTTTTTGCTGCAGGTGTATTAGTGATACGATCGTCGATAACATTAGAGCTGCAGCTTGCCTCAGACAATATACTACAGGTCCTTTCTGTACTTTGCTTCTCAGGTAACAACTGTTCAGTTTCAGGTTGTTTACTAAATTCTTCCTCATCATTGACGTTAGAGTCACTGGTATTTTCTTCAAAAATCTCGGTATTATCTTCAGTAGAAGGCAGATTACCAGACTGTGAGGTAGTTTTTAAGAATGGCAAAACAAATTGCATAACATCTTTCAAATAGTAATCTTTTCCATTTTTGTTTAAACCACTTTCCGATGGTGGGTTTTTAAAGCTTCTAGAAAATGCGGTTCTTAAATGTTTCCATTTTTCTTTACAATTAGCAACTGCAATTGAAAAATAAGCGATTATTTCTTTGTTTTAGCCTTCTTGATGTCCACTGCAACATATTTTTTGTTGTTTAAATTGTTATATTATGCAAACATATTTTTTACAAATCGCTACTGGATGTTCATTCAAGGCATTATCTCATATTTATGTGAGAGGGGATAATACTATAGGAAGCATAGTTAGAGAAACTACTAAAACAATTTGGCAGTATCTTCAACCTCTGTATATGCCTGTACCAACAGCGATAGACTGGAGAAGAAAAGCTGAACGTTTTATGAATTATGGGATCTTCCAAATTGTCTTGATTCCATAGACGGAAAGCACTTTCGAATAAAAAAAATATTTAAAGCTATTATAATTATAATGGATTTTTTTCAATAGTATTAATGGCCTGTGCTGATGCTGATGGAATTTTACCACAATAGACGTAGGAGCAGTAGGGAGAAATAGTGACGGTGCTGTATTTCGCGCATCAGCTTTAGGAAAATTATTAGAAAAGAAAAATTAAATATTCCAAGTCCGCAACCAATGCGTAACGACAATAAAAGTTTCCTTTTATTTCGTGGGAGATGAAGCATTTCCGTTAAAAAAATCTTATGCGTCCTTATCTCCAAAGAAATCTTGACAACGAGAAAAGACAATTTAATTATAGACTATCTAGAGCCAGAAAAAATGTAGAATGTGGTTTGGAATGTTAGTAGCTAAGTTTAAAATTTTTCAAAAATCAATATATTGTGGAAAGGAGACAGCAACAGCATGATTTGATTAGACACAAAGAAGGGAAGTTTTCGTTGCCTCAGATAAAAAAAAATATTACTTCAAATCAAATTGTTCCAAACAATTCATCAATAATAGTAAGTCCGCATCATACGTGTTGAGAAATCAGTTGAAAGATGTTCTTGTGAAGGCAGAAAATGCATTATCTTGGCAAGGCAATTACACTGTATAATATATTAGATTGTTGACACACCTTATGATTATATTGGAATAATACTAGTAATTAAAAATTTAAAGTATTTACCAGAATCTTTTATTTCATTTGCAACTCCTGCCCATGCCTTTTCTTTCGCGTGCCTTTTGCTGTAATCTGAACGAGTAAAATCATAAAGACATGGATATTTTTCGACAATTCCACAAATTTAACGTTAGCGGCAGTATCATCAGGCATTTTATTGCCTGAATGTTGCTTCGAAAATGAAACGATCAACATGCAGGATTATTGCCGGGCAATATAAATCGCCGAAATTAAGCAACTTGTTCGGACAGGCAATATTGCGTTGTTTCAGTGTGCGTTTCAGTTGCGTATGTGGCGCATGTATAGGTGAATAAGGTTGTGAACGTATAGCTGAATGATTAAATGAATTAGATTGAGATTGGTTATACGAAGTAGTATTTGGTTGGATATCAGGTAGGTTTTTTATGCATTTGCGCATTAGATTGATTACAGAGATTGAGATACATTAGTTTGGTTTGAAGGCTGGTTAAAACTGGTACTGATAAACTTATTTTGATTGAATTGATTGTTATAATGTAATAATGAATGGTGTTTACCACAACATGCTTTACAATCAAAGCTGGATTTACATTCCGACGTGCGATGTCCTGGACGAAGACAATTAGTAGTTATCTTTGCATAGAGAGCAACTTATATTAGAATTCTGAATAAATAAGGTTTTGTGTTCAAAATGTTTTTCAATTTACTTTTCTGGTTTTTTAATATTTAGTTTAAATCGATTGATTCTAAAAATTTACATCTTTCAGATAAAAAGGATATGAAATTTTGGATACTAGGAGAATCAATATTTTTGGAATGAAGTTCCCATTCTTTGCGGGTTGTTAAATCTAGTTTAGTATTTAATAGATAAATGAGAGAGTACACCAATTTTCCACAGGTTCATTTAAGCTTTGATTAAGATTGAAATGAATCTAAAAATTTTCTTAACTGCACATGAGAATCCTCTTTAATTGGGAACAAATCAAATATAAATTTCACATGTGAATGAATAATTGCTTTATTGTTTCAAATCGCTCTTTTAAAAGTTGCCAAGCTGTACTGTAATTATCACTAGTGATTGCTAATGAATTTATTATTTGTGCCGCTTCTCCTTAAGACTTGATTGAAGATAATAAAATTTTTCAATTTCATCAAGGTGAATGTTTTTATCAATTAATGTTTCAAATGTTTCTTTAAAATTACTCCAAGTATCATGAGTTCCTGAAAAAGTAGGTAAAGGAATAGGGGGCAATCTGGGTTCTGTGAGAGTATTGTTAATGCTGGACGTTTGCAGCTTTGAAATATTTGATTCATTGTTATTTGATTGCGGAGAAGTATTAGCAATACTTATTTGCTCAATTAATAATTTAACCCAAGTTACTAGTAAAAAATACGATTCTTCAAAAGTTTCGCGTTCCGTTTCTTGTAGGTCTTTTCTGGAAATTCATAAGATACACAAATTTGTTCAATTTGACCTTGAATGTTTTCATAATCAAATGATGTTTTACATATTTTTCCTAGGCGAGTTTGTAATCCAACACGAGTTTTTGGAAGTAATAAATTCTCGTCATTAATTTGTTTAGTAAAGTTTTAAAACCGAGTTATTTGACCACGAAGCAAAATTAAATTTTTTAAATTTTCTCTTTGCCTTGTTTGGTCTTCTTCAAACATTTTAGCGGTATTTTAAATTAAAAAGGTTGTAATCAATGAAATAATTAATGAAAAAGTTTAAATAATTAAAATAAATGTATGGTTATGAATGGATTTTATTGGCAAAGATGTATTATTTTAATTGGGGAGTTAAAAAGTTAAAAATGGAATTATATACGACAAAAATCTCGAACACACAACAGTAAATGGATTTCTATAGTTTGTCTAACCAATTCTATAGGTAAATGGAATAGACCAGACCTTTACTGCAGAATTGTACAGAATTCGTCACTCACTGGTATGATGTAGTTCCGCCGCACATGAAGACTTCCATAAACATCATTACTTCAGATTTTTTGTTAGAAATTGATGTCACTGTATTGCGCGGTTCAAACATATAAATATCGTTGGCTTCGTAGGACCAGTTAATTGTGTTGGTTTTTCATGTTTTAAATAAACATGTTTGGCTAATTTATGCCTTTTTATATTAATTAAATAAAAACGACGAAATTTAATTGACAATTGTATTTAATTATTTTTATATCTATTACCTTAACAACAACTTGACATACAATAAATGATTGATTACAAAACCTTTATAAAATTATACAATTATATTGTTTAACTCTAGTAAAATAATCTGCTATTCTTCTTCTTTTTTAAAATTCAAATAGAATGTAGAAGTGAAGAGTAAATAAAAAATCTAATATGAGTCTACAATAGTAAAAATTTTTAGTACTGCAACCCTACATGTATTGAATCTTAAATAGTTTTTGAGCAAACATAATTTATACAGGGTAGCTTATGAGGTTTGGCCAGTATATATTTCGAAAACCATCCTAACTACCATATTGAAATTTGGCAGTTATAAACAGTAGGTAGTTATGCCTATTGTAGTAAGAAATGACGTTGTTGAAACGTCATATTTTTGGGTCATGTCATACCACCTTTAAAATTTTAATAGAGAGACCCTATATACTTTTTGCACCATTGTAAAGATCTCTAAGTCGGGTTTAAACAAGGCGTTCCAGATTGTAAACAATCGACGCGTACCGCGTCTGTCACGCGTTTTACTACGTTAAGACATTTCAGTCAATTTTGTTTATGCGGGTATCTAGGAGACGCGCGTCCTTCTAGTGACACAAATTTAGGCGCATTCGTGCATAAATGCTCCCATTTGACCTAAAACTCTTTGCATAAAATTTGTCAGTGTTTTTTGTTTCTATAGAAACGATCAATGCATTTTTATTAAGTTTGCTTTTTATTCGAGTAGCAAAAAAATTACTAACATAAAACAACACGTGAACCGAAATGTGACGTTTCAACAAGGTTATTTTACTTACAATGAGCCGTTGATTGAAATATTGGTAAAGATAGTCAACCGCTTGTATTTGCTTGATCACGGATGCAATTCACATATGCATGTTGGGTTGCGTTTTGCTTACTTTTTCACCTGTACTGAAGCGCTAAGTTATCATGTACGATTCTTGAAAATGGCGCAACATACAATCCGTAAAATTTACTTTTGTCAATACAATGTTGCAACGTTTTCAAATATTTAGTAAACGTATTAACTAGTAATTAAAAGTGACGAATTTTTCATTTATGAATAATACCATTGATGATACATATCTTGGATTTTAATGACAATGTTTTTTTTAATAATTTACTAAAATACATGCGAAGCGTTATTTGTTAAAAACAGTTTGGTTTGGTCGGTGTTAGATAAATAAGAAACAATTATTTTACAAATTATGCTTGCACTTTTATTTTTTAACTTGCAAATAATAATGTTGACATTTGTTTGTCATTTAATACCACTTTGTTAGGAATAAAGTAGAACATACTGGGAGAAATACCACTAGAGTTCAGAAACGCAAAATTATTGGTTTTTGTATCTACTTGTTTTACGTGTTCAGTTGAAAAGGATTTTAAATAAAAAATTGGTTTTCAAATTTTTTCAATTCAAAAGGCAACAAGTTACCGTGTTTTTAGGAAAGTGGGTTCCACTAGACCTTCAAATTTAAATTCACTTGGTAATAAAACCTATTCCTATTACTTCTAAAAAAATAAAAGTACTAGATTTTAGCTTGAGGTGTGTTGTCTCCCGACGCGGTGCGGATAATTCTGTGACGAAATAAATGACGATTTAATATTGAAAAATCATATTACAATAGAATTAGAAAATTATTGACGGAAATTTGGTGTTAAAAAATAGTACTCACTTTTTTTCCGAGGAAAAAAATAATTTAACGAAAAGTGACACTTTGTTATCTGTTAGTAGAGATAAAAAGTTAGGATTTTACTCTTTGAAACTGTATCAAAATATCATGGTTTCGAATTAAAATAGTTTAGTTAAAGTAAAAAATAGCTCATTAATTATAAACATTGTTTCAAAAAATTACAATTCCAACTGATCTAAAATAATAGTAATAATTTACAAACAATTTACACATAAATAATAACGTACCTAATACAATGCTATACATAAAACATATCCAAACATTTACACTTATTTATGCAGATAATATTCTTATTTTACGGTGTGGTTTTTTTTTGTGACATCACTGTAATTATAGCTATTAGAAATATGTTTATTAGCCTCCCACTTTAAGGTTCGATATAGTTTTATTTTTAACCAACTGATCGATAATTAACAGTTTATGAGTGTCGCATTCTCTGAACCATGAATTCACACTGCTGTTGAGAAATTTGCATAGATGCTTCTTTAATGCGTTTATCATATCTTAAAATATAAGTACACTTAAAGTTGATATTGAAACAAATGTATTACGAGGAGTCTTCCGGATTATCGTTTATGAGTCACATTCCTTATCGGCTTAGTCAGAAATTCTACAATTGCATACTTTAGCAACACCTTTAGTAAAATGAGTAGGCTTGTTATAATATTGTTTAGATGCAAACAGTTGAGTACGTTAGATTGTAATATAAGAAAATTCAACATTCGTTCCAACATAAAAAGGGATAGCGTTTCTATGTTAAAAAATTTTAATTTCAATGACCAAAATTTAGAAATTTACTTGCGTAAGCCTAATAGATTTTCAAACATTTTCAACGGATAAACGATGTTAATGTAATAAATATATGAGTATGGAATTTTAAAAAGTATTTAAAGAAATTGTTTTTTTGGGAGAACGTTTTTCAACGATTTCTTTACAGAAATTAATACTTTTAAATCTGCAGGTTTTTTTCATAATAATAAACTTTATTCACATGTGTATGTATACAATCTTTGTACATATATGTGTTTGTCATGATGGTATAACCATTGTTATAACCTTACGTAGAAAGATACAAATAAATATTATTACATTGAACAATTAACAGACAATAGAAAAAAATATATAACAAAGGACACACATTTAATTAGTACGTCGACAAAAATCAATAAATTCTTGTATATTGTAGAACGCATGTTTTTGTTTGTTTGTCAACATTAACTCAATGCACCAATATTTCAATCAACGGCATGATGCATTGGCAACAATGTCGTGCCTTAGCATAAACTATCAGCAAAATTACAGTTTTCTATTTCACATTTATCGGCAATACTGTTCTGTAAATTCTACAATACAATTGACGTATTTTCTTAGCACAAAGCGATACTACCGACCTCTGATGTTTAGAACAAATTTCGGGGTCGCATAATCCCGTAAGGTTGACTATCTTTACCAATATTTCAATCAACGAATGAGCATAACTGCCCACTGTGTATAATTCCAAATTTTAATATCGTAGTTCAGATAACATATAAACTGGTCAAAACTTCATGGGCCACCCTTGTATAAATACGTGTAAGATTATTATTTACACTTTATAAGTATTACAATGTAAAATGATGTAATAGATATTGTTTAAAATTAACATTGTAATGCTGGTACATCATTATTCATTAAACAACTAATATAATCCTAAAGTTCCTTGCTAGTTTTTTTTTTGTTTAATTAGCAATACCTTATTTGTAAATTTATTTACAATTAAAAAAATTAGTTAGATTAATTAGTAACAAAAAAAAACAGTTTATGGTCAAACTCAAATGAATAAACTACATTTTAAAATTTTAAATAAAAAGGCGTTCTATTAAAAGATGATATCAATATAAAAACTTTAACTCCCTCATTTTTTAGTTATTTCGAATCAGTTTGGTATTCGCGGTTTTTATTGGATTATTAATAAATCAATAACGTGGTTTGAGATTTAACAAAAATTTTAATTTATAGAAAAATAATTAAAAGTATAATTTCTTACAAATACGAATATAATCATAAATAGCATTACGTACATAGCGGAATTATTATTCATTACAATCTTATTTAAGTAAAATGTGTGTCTTTATGACATCTCGTAAGTTAAATCGACTTTAAATGCTTTATCGACTCACGTGTTGTTTTAAGCATTAAAACCATCGCTTAGATGGCGCCGTGCACTTTAACGCACATCTAGTCTTTACAGTTAACTGTTGGCATTTACTTACTTACTTAATCTTTATTTAACTTTTAATGGATAGATTTAAATATTCTAACCAAATTAACCTGGTAAATCTAACCGACGCGTACGTGCGACCTTCTACAGACTTCAACAAATTATCTCTCGAACTTGGACTGCTTCCTCAACTTTTCCTTATTGTTCCATTTTGGTTATAACTGTTTAAACTTGCTTCATCAACAACTTTAGGGGTTTATTGTTATTAATACTACTTGGCAAGCTTTTTTCAACACATTGCGGGCTTTATCAACAATGCGCAGCTTTATCTGGTTTTTTGTTTAAACCATTTTTTAATAACTGGGTTAATTACAACCACAACACTTTTTTTAATGATTAGCGAAGAACATTCCATATTAATTGTTTATTGCACTTAAAGTTATACGTCCATCATACTCTACTGCCCAAGAGCGTCTCTTTCTTTCCCACTTTCACTTCACTCAATCACAGTACGCCGAAAAATCGGTATATCTTCTTAACATACCTATATATCTTACTACTAGACATTATATCTCTATTTACATCTATACATTACAATTATGACATCATACAATTACTGCAATATGTATATTTGTAAATGGCGTGTTAAACCATTATGGATGAGCTAAATAAGTCAGAATTATATTGACGTTTATCTAAGTAATGCTAGTCAACTTTTTTCAATCGACACATTGTATATTTTTTTGATGTATTGTTGTAAAGTATATTTTTCTCTTTTATTTAAATAAAGAGAGAGGAGCCTCTCAAACAACAAAAAAAATCATTAAATAAAACTTATAAGAGGAAATATTTACCTATTATTATATTTTTCCATACAATAACGTAAAAAAATTATACAGTTGCATTATAATTTTTTGAGATAAACAGTATAGAGTAATTGAATGATGTATGTTACCAGCATTATTTTTAACTAACATCGTGTCAGCTCATCTATAATAAACATTCTTTTACTATATGTAGTTTTCCTACATACAAAGTAAGTTGTGAAAGTGTTGACCCAGATGTGATGCCAAAGTTGTGATCAAGCTTGACGTGATTTGAAAGACGACGACGTCAGGTTATGGAAGTTGCAACAAAAACATACATCTTTTTTCTTACTTGCTTGAACCTGCCATAACACCCACAAAACTAACCCATGTGCATCCGATATGACAACACTCCAATCACTCGAGGTATTAAAAAAAAATATACATCTACATTGGAAAAACCCAAATGATTCAAACCATGTCTCCATGCTATGTGAATTTTACTCTCAACGAAACAGTGCTGGAAAAACATCACGTCGTCTGAACAACTGGTAGAATAGTAAAAAGCAAATAAAAGCAAATTGCAGACGTTTTATCACGTGCCGAACGGCAACAAAAATACGCCTGTCAAGTATACTCTGAACCATACTTTGTATATGAAAAAGAGAGACGGTATGAAAGAATGTTGCAAAATATATTTTTTTAGTTTAACAACTACTTATTTTCAAATTTTAAAATAAATTATGTTTGCAAATTATCAAAACTTTAGTAACCTAAGTAAAAAAAAGTTTTCCTGCTTATTGTTTTTAGGTACTTATATTGTATAAAAGGTTATATAATACAACTAAACATCTGTACATTTAATAATTATTAGAATACATAGCAAGTATTGAAACTAACACAATAAACAGTTTGCATATTTATTACTAATTGCTAGCGGATTAATCAATACTCCTATAAATGTGAATTAAATACTATGAGCATAAGCTTTAGATGTTTCATTAAATCCAGTATAAATTTAAACACAACATAAAATTTAAAAAAACATTTAAAAAAAAACTACTAAATGAATACTGAAAACTGAACAATTAATATTGTGCATTTTTATTGTGAAATCAGCTTAATAGTTTACTCTTGAAATGAACTGCTAAAAGTTAAATTTATTAATAAACGTGAATAGCCTCAGGTGTGTATGCTTTTTAAAATTTTTTAGATAGAATTTTTCCATATCAAGAATTCAATATAAAATCATTAGTACCATGATGCGGTGGATTGTGAAATAGAGAAAAAAAAAGTATTTTAAAAAACTGCATTTTGATTTAATTTTTAATAGGTCAGGCTTGAAACTCTGATCATGGATTAATAAAATTATTAATTCAGTGAATTAATTTTTATTGTTTAATTGAATTTAAAAATTCTTATTTTATTCTTGTCAATTTACAGAAAAATAAAATACCGGCTGTCTCAGTTGTATTGTTCTAATGTCATATTCCGTTAATTAAAAAGATATAAATTTGAAATTTGGAGCATCAAATTTTTGTTTTCTTTAGTTTTCATTGGTTGATCAATTTAGTTTTAGAACATTTAAAATTTGATTTCGCTTCTTTATTTTAAATCAAAAATACAAAGAGTGATACTTCATTGGAAAGGGATTTTGGCGTGTCATTTGAAATAAGAAAGTTAGGTTCACTTAAACAGTGACAGACTATTAATATTAGGCTCAGTGTAAAGAATTTTAGATGTAAATTAGATGCCCCAAATTTCAAATTTATATCTTTTTAATTAACTGAGATATGCCATTGGAACAATACACCGAGACACCTCGGTATATAAATATTACATTCATTTAAGTCTTTCCGGTTTTGAAGTAAAATAAAATTAACAAAGTAGAATTAATTATTTACAATATCCATTAAAAATGTAATTATTACCATTTTGAAAACCATGTTCTGGAACTTTTCAACTTGTGATCGAACTTTTTTATTATTATTACTATTTTCTTTGTTACGATTTATTATTTTTAAAGTATTAAATTAAACGGCAGTGTCGAAAACCTGGTCTGCAGCTCTACCAGTCGAAGAGGGATCGTGGGTGTATTCGGTAGTAATTAAATCGAAGTCTTTCACACTGCAAAAAAAGTAATAAATAGGGCGCCACTTAACAAAATGCTTAGTAAATAGTCTAGAGCCACTAGGAATTTTAGACATAAAAACAAACCGCTAAACTAAAAAAAATATATTTTTGTAAAACGACTAAACCAGTTATAGACACAAACACACATATAAAATATACAACAAATGCTTATAGGCAGCTACACGATACGAGTTGTTTTAAATAAAAACGTTAAAATCAAAACGGTGTAAGATAACGAGAAGAACCGAAGTTCGCAATGGTTTAAATCAAGAAATTCTACTTACGACGTATCTCCGATGACATTAAGAACTTGGCATGGGTTGATGTACCTTACCAATTAATTAATAATGGTACTTCATTAGATTTTCTTCAAATTTTAGAAGGGGAGATTCACAACTTTCCACGTCAAACGAACAAATTGATTAAAAAAAGAAAAATAAACGTCCAATTATAGGACGAAGTTAAACAGTAACAAACTTACAGAAGTTTGATATCTCTAGATAATGATTTCGTCACCAAAATGTTCAAATGTAACTTAAATTGCCCTAACTACCAAAGCAGAACCATCCACAAAGTCAACAAAATTTATGCATTGTTACCACCCGCAGGAAAGAAACATACCAGAAGAAAAAATTACCGTCACATCTTTAACATAAGCTTCAGTTTTCCAACCACCGTGACTTAACTGCAGTAAAACGCTTACATGTGTCATAAAATATCACTGAAGATAATACTTTAACTGCATACGGCTTAAACTCAGGAATTGTTGACAATTTATGTGAGTGTTTGAATTTATGGAACATGTTCCAATTAAATAGTGTAAAAACTGCGACAACAGAATGCTTGACTTAGTTTTTACAAATTTAAACAATTTAACAGTGGAAAATGGTTTAGATGAACTAGTCCCAGAAGATAAATATCACCCATCTTTATCAATCTGTTTAAAAATGCCTATAACAAATCTTTTAAATTATGAGTATTATTATTATGATTATTAAAATGGAAATTATTTATCTGAAATAAATTGGAAGCTGTACAATGTTTTTACGACATTCTATATAAAAGTTGTTCTTTTATTTATCCCACTTAAACGCACATTCAAAAACACAAAAACTTTTCCAAATTGGCACTGTTCAGATTTACGGGAAATTATTCAATCTAAAAAATATCTACCACAAATTATTTAAAAATACTAATGATCTACATTTTTATAACAAATTTAGTAAATTACGCAGTAAATGTAAAATTCTTATAAATAAATGTTACAAGTCATATAATAACAATATTCAAAGTAAAATTAGAAGTAATCCCAAGTACTTCTGGACCCACATAAACAATCTAAAAAAAGAAAACTGCTTACCATCGGAAATGTTTTTTGATCAATCTACAAGAACAAATCAGCAAGAAACGGTCAATCTATTTGCTAGTTATTTTAGTACTGTGTATAAACTGAATAATAATTGTTCCATCCAACAAACACAGCATTCACCAAATGGTGTTAACCTACATAAAATAAACATTAGTATTATTGACGTTTTAACAGAACTGATAAACCTACCGTATGCAACTAAATGTGGTCCTGATAATATTACAGCTCTTTTACTTAAAAAAATGGTAGCTATGTATTAGCCTATACAATTCATATTCTATTCAGTAAGTCCTTATTAGTCGAAATATTCCCTAATTTTTGGAAAACTATCTTTGTTGTTCCTATTCATAAAAAGTAAAAGTACGACTGACATTACCAACTACAGACCAATAACAAAAACATCAGTACTACCTAAGCTTTTTGAAAAATTGTTACATCGGCTATTTTTCCGATACTTAAAAAATGAAATTATTGATGAACAACATGGATTCTATCCAAATCGTTGAACCAATACCAATCTACTACTATACCAAAATTTTATTTATATGGCTATTGAACACAACACCCAACTGGATGTTATATACACCGACTTTGCAAAAGCATTCGATAATGTTAATCACAATATTCTATTAAACAAATTAGCAAAATTGGCATTTACGGATCATTACTAAAATGGATATATAGTTTTATATCAAACCGTACCCAACTTGTTCAATACAAGAGTTTTATCTCAAACCTTATATCTGTTCACTCTGGTGTTCCTCAATGCGCTCATCTTGCTCCGTTATTATTCCTTATTTTTATCAATGATATTAAACAAATTTTTAAAGCATTCAAAAATTTCTACTGTTTGTAAATGACATGTAAAATTTTTAAAATCATAAAATCTCTTGATGACTGGTCATCTACTTCAACAAGACCTAAACTCTTTTACAGTTGGTGCCAGTCAAACGAAATGGATTTAAATTTATCAAAATGCTTTCAATTTCTTTTATCGTATTTATAATTCTATTAAAATTTACTCCATACAATAGCTGACAAAATCCTACAAAACACAAATACTATAAATGACTTAGGAGCGACGTTTACCCACAACCTAAATTTTACCACTCATATAAACAACGTTCGAAACAAAGCAATTAAAACATTAGGATTCATTTTCAGATGCTCAGTACAATTTTCGAATCCAGATACTACAAAATTGTTATATATCTCTTTAGTTCGTCCTCGATTAGAATACTGTAGTCTTGTTTGGTTCCCTGTCCAATCTACCCTTATGATAAAAGTAGAAAAAGTGCAACACAGATTCCTAAGATTCTACTCTTTCAAAACCAAGCATCATTTATCAAACTACCTTCAGCTTTTTATATGTTCTTAACATGAATTTACTGTATTCTCGAAGAATATTTATTGATCAACTGTTTTTCATAAACTGATTAAAGGTGTTCTAAGTTGTCCTTTTCTTTACAACTGATTAAATTTAATGTTCCATCTAAAAAACCTTTGCATTACCAATCCTTTCTCTCTTAATCTTAGCAAGACAAACTATTTACAACATTCCCTTTACAAAGATTTATGAAAAACTACTAATATAGTTTTTGATACTTAACTTGTGCGGTAACAATTCAATTATCAGAAGCACTCCTAAAAAGGAATTATGTAAATTTGATTTGTTGTTTTATAAGAACAATTATTAATTAAAACTGTGACCTGTATGTAACTTAAAGTCCGGTAAATTAAAATTAACGCGATTTTACGCAGGTGTTTGAGAGTTTCGATTGAAAATTTTGGTTTACACTTTTTGACCTTCTTCGTCAGGGTATTGAACATCACTTTGATCTTGAGTAGTGGTTCGATAAAACACTAACCTGTGTAGGTGGTCTGTACACTGTGTGTACAGAATCAGTTGTTGTTTTCTATCTTCTGTCTCTATGGTAAACTGGTTACTAGCTTAGAATTGCAGTAAGAAAAAGAACACAAAACTTTCGTTAACTAACTGGGCACCACCTACCTTAACTTAGTAATAAAGCCAAGTAGCAGCAGATCTTAAGAGCAACCAAGACCAACTGGAATAAATATTATTCAAAAAGTTAAAATTACCACACAAATATAACATAAAAGTTTAAAACAGCTGATTCTAAAATAATTAATTATCACGTAAAAATGTGCTTTTCTCTTATTAAATAGATAAAAATTAAAAAGCAATTGTATCTCCAAGGTTGTTATCCATTTTACTAGATCAATAATACGAATAAAAAGAGGCATGTGCTCAAAGACAAAAATGTATAATACGGAACAGTTCAAATTTACATATATACACTACGACGAAGTTGCTGCAACAGGTAGCGTAGGAGTTGTTTACCTTCTACCTGATCAATAAGAAGTAATACATTACTAACCCAAGCACTAGGTGTTAACAGAAACAATTATAGGCACCCAAGTTGGCATAATTAGGTTTTAGTGGTGGCTTCCTAAACCTTGAAGCAAATGTTTTACCAAGCATGAACCAATCCACTATTGCACACGGTTTCATCACAATTGACACCTATGCTGGTGTTGTATTCTTGATCTTCTGGGGCACCATTACATAATGACTTATGACTCACAATACAATATTTGTAGAATGTACACTTATGAAATTTAAAACTTGACACCACAATTTCTGTAAACAAAAGTTTGCACATCGTGAAGCGGGCTTAAGGGTATCATTTACAATTCTAACAGCAGGTAGTCTCAGCAGGGGCTATCTTATAGAAGGACTGTAGAATGAATCATTGCACTAAGCACTTTTAGAAAACAGGTAATTTACGTTACTTACTTAATTTTTTCTTCTTTTTAAAGAATATATTTGAAGGTACCGCTAATTAAACACCCATAGTTCGGATTAATTATCGAATCGTAAATTTTGTTTAGGAAATGTTTAGAAAATAAAATTAGAAATCAATTTGATTTAAAAAACGTCCACAAGCAATAACTTTAAATTAAATCAAAAAACAAACATTGTTATTTGGGTTGAATGATTATTACTTGCTTTTAAATAAATCTAACCTACTAATTATTGTGGGTTATTAAAAAAAATCATTAAACTCTCTATTCATAATATTTAGTCCTTACAAAATGTATATTTTATGACGTTTCATTTTTTCGTAGTTAATAAAAAAGTGAAAATAAAAAACTAAGGCAATTCTTATTGTCAACGTATGTATTTAGTTTTTGACAAGAATTTATTACATAATACATAATTAAGATACCAAGTTATAGTTTAAAAATTAAATAAAAACTTTTTTTAAATAAAGGTATTACTATACAAATAAATATAAGTAATCAATAATGGGTGTGATTCCTCCATTATTATTGATACATTCTTGGAGGCGTCTGCTCATTGACGCTATCAAGGTATCAATATAATTAATATTAATCGTTTCCCATGCGGTATCAATGGCTGCAATTAGTGCATTACGGTTTACTGGTATGAAAATTTGGCCCTTGTTGTCTTCGGATAACAGCAAGTATTCGAGCCCAAACATTTTCGATAATGTTAAAATCTGGGCTTTTGCTGGCCAGGGTAACAGCTCCAAGTTATTTTCTTGCATCCAATTGCGCACAACCCGCGAAGTATGAATAGGGCGTTGTCCTTTAACAACAAAAATACATTATGAAAATGTTAATTCAACAGATCCCGAACTATTTTTGGAGAAAGTATAGTGAAATAAGAATACTTACTTGTTGGAAAATACAATCTTCGTCTGGATAAAACACTTCGACTGAAGGTTTCATAATAGTTTCCAAAATATCTAAAATACGCAGCAGAATCAAGACGTCCATCGATAGCCCAACAAACTCCTGGACCCCGCGCGCTAACCCAACCCCACACATTCACAGAAAAATAACCACTTCGTTTTTAGGACATATGTGATTATTTTCGTAACGAGTTCCTTCCATTCTAAAAACTTTTAGTGGTCCATCGTTGCGGCTATTGAACGTTTTTTTCGTCGCTAAAAATTACTCGATTCCAAAATTCCAAAGGTTCATTCACATATCGCCTTGCAAATTCCAGACGACGTCTCATATTTTCGTCAATGAGAACTCTTTCGCAGCAGCATTATACTTCTTTATTCCCATCTCCTTTAATCTTTTGTGCAGTTATACGGCATCCGGGAAAATGTGTATCTGCTATAGCCCTGGAGTATGTAGCAAATGGTTGTTCTGTTACGTAATGAAACAACTCGAGATCTTGAGCACGTGTAGATACTTTAGGTCTACCACTTCCGATGGCTCTTTCCAAAGTGTGTTCAAAATTCCATTTTACTCGGTAATGCCCTACGGTGCTTTTTGGTATATCTAACATACGTGAAATTTCACGCACGCTACGGCCCGCCGCTAATTCCGAAACAATCCGCGCTTTCAAATTAGCACCGAGATGAGGTGGCATTTTCACAACACTTGAAATTTTAAACTAAAATGGAATTTACATTTCTTACTTTATTTATTGGTTCACACTACCCCTTCTCAAACAGTAGGTAATTGTTTATTTATTACATACTTCTAATGACCGATGTAACAACCCTTAGAGCAATATGACTCAAAGGAAGTAAATTAAACAAGCAAGGATATTTTATTGTTATTGAAACTTATTCATAAAGTAAAAGCCATTTCCTTATAATGCTAATGGACAGAATTTTCTTTAAGTATTAAGATTACAATAGAGGACTTATAAACTTTCGAAAATATCTAATTATAAATATTTACACTGCAATTGCGCTTTTTCCTTAATAATTTCTTAGCAATAACATACACGTTCTTGGTTTTTAAGTTGTCATAAATTTGATATGATATAAATTTGTGTTTCTAATATTACATCACAAACTAATTTTTATTCGCCAAAAAATTGCTGCTTAAGTTGTAAAGCTTCGTACACACCTGAACAACAAACCGAGCAACAAACATAACAACGAACCGAAAGTCAAACAGAACGACAAACGATCTTTATGATTTCACAATCCGAACAACAAACGGAACGTTTGTGCTGTTCCCATAATTATTTTCAGTAGTTTTCAGTTCATATATATTTATTATTGAGAAGAGAAAATTGCGGAAAACAAGAAGATAGTGCCAACCAAATTTTTACGCACAAAGAAGAGTAAAAATTATAATTTACTTGGCTTTTTTTTATTTTGGAAATTTCCCGCCCAAATGATGCTAATAGGGACATCATTTTTTCTTGCATTCTTAAACACTGATTAATTTAAAACATTTTTCTTCTGTCAACTCCATAATATTACCTAAAACACAACAAACCCACAAAAGGGAGGACAAAAATAAATAATTTAATTCTCCCGCATAAGTTTGTTCGCCGTTTTGTTTAGATTCGTCCAAAACCTGCAAACGCATTCGCGCGCATTTTCTTTGATGTCGGAGAAAAACCGACAAGTTGCGGAACGCCGCAAACCGTTCGTGGAACAATCAGGACTTGCGAATCCTGTTCTAAAATTCGTACGTAGCACCGTCCAAATTAATGTTCCGATTGCCGTTCGGTTCGTTGTTCTGTTTGTTCCTCGGTTTGTTGTTCAGGTGTGTACGAAGCTTTACAATAAGCATATTAATATGAACTATATCTTATAAAAGGAGAGTTATGTAACTATAATTAACGACTTAACGTTACGTTAGTAGATTCCTTTTATTTTATAAATAAAATTATATGTTTTTATATTGAAAAAAAAAAAAAATTTAAATTAAAAAAAAAAAAAAAATTAAAAATTTAAAAATTTTTTAATTAATTTTTTTTTTTTTTTTTTTTTTTTTTTTTTTTTTTTTTTTTTTTTTTTTTAATAAATTTTTATATAAAAAATTATAATCTTATTTTTATTTTTTTTATTTTAACAAAAAAACTAAAAAAAACTACATCAGTTTTTTTCTTAATTTTTACAAAATTCAATTTTCAACAAACTTTTAAAAAAAAAAAAAAAAAAAAAAAAATTTTTTTTTTTTTTTTTTTTTTTTTTTTTTTTTTTTTTTTTTTTTTTTTTTTTTTTTTTTTTTTTTTTTTTTTTTTTTTTTTATTTTTTTTTTTTTTTAAATTTTTTTTTTTAAAAATGTTCTTTTTTATTATTTTTATTTTTTTTTTTATTCCATTTACTATTTACACATATTTTCTTGGAACATTCGATAATTAACTATCGGGATATGATGACCCTATACTTCGCAGGTTGTGCGCAACTGTGATACAAGCAAATGACTTGGAGCTGTTACCCTGGCCAGCGAAAAAGACCGCAAAAGCCCAGATTTTAACATTATCGAAAATGTTTGGGCTCGAATACTTGCTGTTATCCGAAGACAACAAGGGCCAAATTTTATACCAGTAAACCGTAATACACTAATTGCAGCCATTGATACCGCATGGGAAACGATTAATATTAATTATATTGATACCTTGATAGCGTCAATAAGCAGACGCCTGCTAGAATGTATCAATAATAATGGAGGTCACACCCATTATTGATTTCTTATAATTTATTTATATAGTAATACCTTTATTTAAAAAAAGTTTTTATTTAATTTTAAACTATAACTTGGTATCTTAATTATAATTATGTAATAAATTCTTGTCAAAAAACTAAATATATACGTTGACAATAAGAATTGCCTTAGTTTTTTATTTTCACTTTTATATTAACTACAGAAAAAATGAAACGTCATAAAATATACATTTTGTAAGGACTAAATATTATGAATAGAGAGTTTAATGATTTTTTTAAATAACTTACAATAATTAGTAGATTAGATTTATTTAAAATAAGTAATAATCAGTCAACCCAAATAACCATGTTTAGTTTTTTTGATTTAATTTAAAAGTTATTGCTTGTAGACGTTTTTAAATCAAAATTATTTCTAATTTTATTTTGTAAACATTTCCTAAACAAAATTTTGATTCGATAATTAATCGAGCTATGGTGTTTAATTAGCGATACCTTCAAATATATTCTTTAAAGAAAAAATTAAGTAAGCAACGTAAATTACCTATTTTCTAAAACGTTCTTAATGTAATGATTCATTCTACAGTCCTTCTATAAGATAACCCCTGCTGAGACTACCTGCTGTTAGAATTGTAAATGATACCCTAATCCTTAAGCCCGCTTGTACGATGTGCAAACTTTTGTTTACAGAAATTGTGGTGTCCAAGTTTTAAATTTAATGAGTGCACTTTAAAGACTTTAGGTAATTAATAAAGCCAAACAACTGATATTCTAGAATATGCGCCAGGTTTGTCCAATGTTTACATTCTTATAATTATGTTAAAGTTCCAAATACTGCGCATTTCCAATTGACGTTAGCGTACAATGTAATAATGATATCTCAAATTACTAAAAAAAGATAACTGTAGTAATCTTGAATTGTGAATGTACCCTTGATAAAGGTACTTAGATTTAGTGGTGATTATCAGTTTACTTGGCCTCCTTTAAGTAGCAGAATACAGAGAGTTTAAGAGTTAGATAAAAACTAGTTCACTAATCAACCGACGTTTCTTACTGTTAAACAAAATAGACTTGATCACAGAATCTACAACGATCGTGTATCAAAATGAACGACGTTGAAAATATAGACTTTGTGAATCCAGGAACACATAAAACTTGGTTGATGTATGTAAAAGCCTGTAGCCCAATAGCGAAATGTCGGATGATTGCGGTTTTAATGAACCCCTAAAATCTTAGTTACTCACTGTTTAAAGAGGACTTAATAAACTGAATCTCGGCTGAATTTAAGTAACCAATTTACCGGGACTTAAAGAAAATGCAGAAAATCATGTTTGAAAAAATCTTCTTCTATATGGTTGATCGTCAAAGTGACGTGTATGGATTTTCATCATCTTATCGATTGAATCTTAAACGAATTCACCACCAAGCTTGAGACACGGCAAAGCTTTGAAGGAACAGCTTTGGATCTGAAAATTCGTTTCTCAACAATGTTCTTCTCGCAAAGTATATCTATATAGAACCTACCAAAAGATCGATGAGTTGTAGGTTAAAAAAACATTGAGCAAACTGTGACAGGGACATACCGAGAAGTCAGAGATAGCCGAACATGCGCTTTACATGGACCATAAGAATATCTTTTAGAGGTCCAAGTTGCTAGCACTCGCTTAATGGTTATCATAACAGATTGGTTGAGAGAACCCATCAGCAATCTATAAAAACATCCAGAAAACGTCAAAAGAAAGGAAGAAACTCTGAGGGATCAACCAGATCTGAAAATAGGCAACCGTGTTCCGATTATCTGATTAAATGCAATAATTCTAATAATTATGTAAATATTTATTTCTACAGGGAAATGTTCAGTGGTTAGCATGAACTGGGGAAAATAGAGAAGTAGCTCTCGACTTAAACACCAAAATGAAAATATTTTAAGATATGTGTCTAATCCAGATAAAACTATTATAGTTTTTTGCGCATACACAGAATAGCCTACATGAAATTAAACAAACCGATTTGCATTCAGGGTGGTTAAATTGGTATTGCGTAGGTACACCAGCGTGAGTCAATCTACTGTGTGTAACACGGTAAAAATATGTGCAGAAGCTAACAGCATGGATCTCATTTCCGTCTCCAATGTGAGAGAGACCTGTACATTGCCCCAAAGGAATCTTGTCTAAATAGAGCACCCAATTTTCACAAGCTGTTGGTGTTTTAAACTTGTAGGCATATCCAAGTAAAAAAAGTTGCGCAAAATCTACATGGCGATGAGTACATTTGCAAACAAAGTTTTCCCACTATGTAGTGTGAGCTGTTTGTAATGCAAATGAGAATTTACAAGTATCACTGCATGTGACTAGGTTCTGTGCATGACAGCCAAATCTGGAAGAATAGCACCATATGTCGCAGAATGCGAATGTTCAATCCATGCAGTGTTACTAGCTGATCAAGACTATGTAATAGAAAATGTATTTTGTTTTAAAAACTAGATTATTTGCAGTTCTATTCCTGTAGTACTTATGTATCAAATTATTTTTCAGCAGCATTTTAAGATAATTTGTTTATTGCCCGTGCGTTTTTGTCTGTATTTTTAAATACAATTTTTAAATTACTAATTTTCTTTTATTTATTATAGATTTTTAATTTAATACTCTTTGAGTCTGGATCCTGCTATTCCTGTTTAAGTTCCGCATGAAGTTTGTGTTATTTCCTTAGTGAAAGGCACTAGACTTTAGAGTCAAATGATAGAGGTTATTATCAACAAGTTTCTTTGTCACTCAAAGAAGAATCACACATGTTAAGTAAAATAAGTTACAATTTGTGAATGAGTTAATGACGGTTCGGAAATATTTTATGACCATGATTTTATTCCAAAACAATAGATTCTAAGCAATGAAAGCATTTCATTATTGATATAAAAACAAGGATTTGCTTTTATATAAACTATTTTACTGATTAGGTAAAACTTTATACTTATTTTTATTAATTCCACCATAATGTTCTTCGGCAAACTACGTAAAAAGTATTTTTGTGTGTTTTTACCGGTATAATTAAACAGATCGTTCGTTTATTTGGGTCCTCAGCCCTGCTGGAAACAATTCTTGACTAATCATAATCTTGTATTCGTATAAATGAAGGTCAGTATGCCAAATTTGCCTTACGTTTTTTTCCGAAATCTAAAGAGCTGAGGCATGCCTGTGCTAAACGCGTTGAGACAGCTCAATCAAAGTGCAGCGATTTTTTCCGGGTGTTCTACATTTTTAAGAACGTCCAGGTGGTTTTTTCAGTGGTGCAGATCAGTTACTCTTTGAACCTTACAGCAAAATCGCTTTAAGGTCTGGAACATTTTCATTCAGAACGTACATCGAACTGTGTTGTGAAACGCCCATGTTAAATAATCTAAATTGCTCATAACCCAAAACGTAGGTCAAGCCTACTGAGTAACGTTTATCGTGAGTGGCACGTTACAACGAAAATCGAATTTACCGCGCACGCTACGATATTCCATTAGTGGATCGTGATTATTTGACAAAATTTATTGAGAAGACGAGCGGACATTTTAAGATTTCCTTTTTATTGGGCATTTTTTGGTGTGAAGCTAAAAGTTTACACGCAAAATTCTAATGTGGTTTCCACACTTAATAAAAAAAAAAAAAAAAAAAAAAAAAAAAAAAAAAAAAAAAAAAAAATTCCAGGGGGAGGAAAGAGGAGAAGAAAAGAAAAAAAGAAAACAAGGGGGGGGGGAAAAAGAAGGAAAAGGGGGGGAAGGGGGGGGGCGAAAAAGGGGGAGGGAAGGGGGTTCCAAAAAAGGGGGTGGAAAGAAAGAAGGAGAAGAAGGGGGGAAAGAATTTTAAAAAGGAAAAAAAGGGCAGGGGGGGGAAGAATTGGCTGAGGAGGGGAGGGGAAAGAAAAAAGAAAAAGAAGGTTGGAGGAAAGGAGGGAGCTTAGAAGTACACTCATGAAATTTAAAACTTGGACACCACAATTTCTGTAAACAAAAGTTTGCACATTGTGAAGCGGGCTTAAGGGTATCATTTACAATTCTAACAGCAGGTAGTCTCAGCAGGGGTTATCTTATAGAAGGACTGTAGAATGAATCATTACACTAAGCACGTTTTAGAAAATAGGTAATTTACGTTGCTTACTTAATTTTTTCTTTAAAGAATATATTTGAAGGTATCGCTAATTAAACACCATAGCTCGATTAATTATCGAATCAAAATTTTGTTTAGGAAATGTTTACAAAATAAAATTAGAAATAATTTTGATTTAAAAAACGTCTACAAGCAATAACTTTTAAATTAAATCAAAAACTAAACATGGTTATTTGGGTTGACTGATTATTACTTATTTTTAAATAAATCTAACCTACTAATTATTGTAAGTTATTAAAAAAATCATTAAACTCTCTATTCATAATATTTAGTCCTTACAAAATGTATATTTTATGACGTTTCATTTTTTCTGTAGTTAATATAAAAAGTGAAAATAAAAACTAAGGCAATTCTTATTGTCAACGTATATATTTAGTTTTTTGACAAGAATTTATTACATAATTATAATTAAGATACCAAGTTATAGTTTAAAATTAAATGAAAACTTTTTTTAAATAAAGGTATTACTATATAAATAAATATAAGAAATCAATAATGGGTGTGACCTCCATTATTATTGATACATTCTTGGAGGCGTCTGCTCATTGACGCTATCAAGGTATCAATATAATTAATATTAATCGTTTCCCATGCGGTATCAATGGCTGCAATTAGTGCATTACGGTTTACTGGTATAAAATTTGGCCCTTGTTGTCTTCGGATAACAGCAAGTATTCGAGCCCAAACATTTTCGATAATGTTAAAATCTGGGCTTTTGCTGGCCAGGGTAACAGCTCCAAGTTATTTTCTCGTATCCAATTGCGCACAACCCGCGAAGTATGAATAGGGGCGTTGTCCTTTAACAACAAAAATACATTATGAAAATGTTAATTCAACAGATCCCGAACTATTTTTTGAGAAAGTATAGTGAAATAAGAATACTTACTTGTTGGAAAATATAATCTTCGTCTGGATAAAACACTTCGACTGAAGGTTTCATAATAGTTTCCAAAATATCTAAATACGCAGCAGAATCAAGACGTCCATCGATAGCCCAACAAACTCCTGGACCCCGCGCGCTAACCCAACCCCACACATTCACAGAAAAATAACCACTTCGTTTTTAGGACATATGTGATTATTTTCGTAACGAGTTCCTTCCATTCTAAAAACTTTTAGTGGTCCATCGTTGCGGCTATTGAACGTTTTTTCGTCGCTAAAAATCACTCGATTCCAAAATTCCAAAGGTTCGTTCACATATCGCCTTGCAAATTCCAGACGACGTCTCATATTTTCGTCACTGAGAACTTCTTTCGCAGCAGCATTATACTTCTTTATTCCCATCTCCTTTAATCTTTTTGTGCAGTTATACGGCATCCGGGAAAATGTGTATCTGCTATAGCCCTGAGTATGTAGCAAATGGTTGTTCTGTTACGTAATGAAACAACTCGAGATCTTGAGCACGTGTAGATACTTTAGGTCTACCACTTCCGATGGCTCTTTCCAAAGTGTGTTCAAGATTCCATTTTACTCGGTAATGCCCTACGGTGCTTTTGGTATATCTAACATACGTGAAATTTCACGCACGCTACGGCCCGCCGCTAATTCCGAAACAATCCGCGCTTTCAAATCAGCACCGAGATGAGGTGGCATTTTCACAACACTTGAAATTTTAAACTAAAATGGAATTTACATTTCTTACTTTATTTATTGGTTCACACTACCCCTTCTCAAACAGTAGGTAATTGTTTATTTATTACATACTTCTAATGACCAATGTAACAACCCTTAGAGCAATATGACTCAAAGGAAGTAAATTAAACAAGCAAGGATATTCTATTGTTATTGAAACTTATTCATAAAGTAAAAGCCATTTCCTTATAATGCTAATGGACAGGATTTTCTTTTAAGTATTAAGATTACAATAGAGGACTTATAAACTTTCGAAAATATCTAATTATAAATATTTACACTGCAATTGCGCTTTTTCCTTAATAATTTCTTAGCAATAACATACACGTTCTTGGTTTTAAGTTGTCATAAATTTGATATGATATAAATTTGTGTTTCTAATATTACATCACAAACTAATCTTTATTCGCCAAAAAATTGTTGCTTAAGTTGTAAAGCTTCGTACACACCTGAACAACAAACCGAGCAACAAACATAACAACGAACCGAAAGTCAAACAGAACGACAAACGATCTTTATGATTTCCACAATCCGAACAACAAACGGAACGTTTGTGCTGTTCCCATAATTATTTTCAGTAGTTTTCAGTTCATATATTTATTATTGAGAAGAGAAAATTGCGGAAAACAAGAAGATAGTGCCAACCAAATTTTTACGCACAAAGAAGAGTAAAAATTATAATTTACTTCGCTTTTTTTATTTTGGAAATTTCCCGCCCAAATGATGCTAATAGGGACATCATTTTTTCTTGCATTCTTAAACACTGATTAATTTAAAACATTTTTCTTCTGTCAACTCCATAATATTACCTAAAACACAACAAACCCACAAAAGGGAGGACAAAAATAAATAATTTAATTCTCCCGCATAAGTTTGTTCGCCGTTTTGTTTAGATTCGTCCAAACCTGCAAACGCATTCGCGCGCATTTTCTTTGATGTCGGAGAAAAACCGACAAGTTGCGGGAACGCCGCAAACCGTTCGTGGAACAATCAGGACTTGCGAATCTGTTCTAAAATTCGTACGTAGCACCGTCCAAATTAATGTTCCGATTGCCGTTCGGTTCGTTGTTCTGTTTGTTCCTCGGTTTGTTGTTCAGGTGTGTACGAAGCTTTACAATAAGCATATTAATATGAACTATATCTTATGAAAGGAGAGTTATGTAACTATAATTAACGACTTAACGTTACGTTAGTAGATTCCATTTACTATTTACACATATTTTCTTGGAACATTCGATAATTAACTATCGGGATATGATGACCCTATACTTCGCAGGTTGTGCGCAACTGGATACAAGCAAATAACTTGGAGCTGTTACCCTGGCCAGCAAAAAGCCCAGATTTTAACATTATCGAAAATGTTTGGGCTCGAATACTTGCT